>OZ023273.1:24155844-24219720 GCA_964007475.1 Hybos culiciformis | reverse complement strand
GAACAAAAAATCAATAAGTTTTTCTTATTTAAGTTTGTAAAAGCTTTTGAACTTATAATAATTAAATTGTTTCATGATTTTTCTTGAAAAAAAAAATTAATATTATGATATTTTAAATAGGAAAACGTGGTGATTTATATAATATAAAAAATAATGTTATTTTTTTTAACAGAAATAAATAAATTAAAAGGAGAAATCTATAATTTTTAAATTTTTTTACATTCATTCAACATGAACAAAAATGTTTCTTTTATAATTTAAATGTAGATAAAATGTTAATTTTCCCCTAATAAAAAATGTATTATTAAAAGTGTATTATTCCTAGATTTCGAGATAGTTCAACAGTTTTCCTGAATAAAATACTATACCTTTTCAACTTCGAATTGGAAATAATCATTTTCAAAATGTAAATAATCATTTTCAAAATGGAATTAATCATTTTCAAAATGGAAATAATCATTTTCAAAATGGAAATAATCATTTTCAAAATGGAAATAATCATTTTCAAAATGGAAATAATCATTTTCAAATTGGAAATTAATATTAATATAGTAAGGTAGCAAGCCAGATACGATCAAACAGTGTTTGAAGTTTTTTATTAGTTGCATCTTTGCCAAAAAGTGCAATATATAAAAAAAAAAAATTTGCTTAAAAAAAGGTCGTTTGTTTAAAAAGACAAATTTGTGCTTTATAAAACAACTTTCCATCCATTAACCCACCTATATAATGTCGTTTTCACTCCTAAAGTTTTTGAGAGCGCTCTCCAATCCCCACCACATTGTTGTGTAAACACAAATTTTGTTTTTAACATTATCAGGTTCCCATTTCTCAATGTACGACATTTTTTTAAACAAAAATTTTTTTTTTGTATATTGCACTTTTTGGCAAAGATGCAACTAATAAAAAACTTGAAACACTTTTTGAGCGTATCTGGCTTGCTACCTTACTATTTTAAAATTAATTTCCAATTTGAAAATGAGTATTTCCATTTAGAAAATGATTATTTCCATTTAGAAAATGATTATTTCCAATTTGAAAATGATTATTTCCATTTAGAAAATGATTATTTCCATTTAGAAAATGATTATTTCCATTTTGAAAATGATTATTTCCATTTTGAAAATGATTATTTCCATTTTGAAAATGATTATTTACATTTTGAAAATGATTATTTCCAATTCGAAGTTGAAAAGGTATAGTATTTTATTCAGGAAAACTGTTGAACTATCTCGAAATCTAGGAATAATACACTTTTAATAATACATTTTTTATTAGGGGAAAATTAACATTTTATCTACATTTAAATTATAAAAGAAACATTTTTGTTCATGTTGAATGAATGTAAAAAAATTTAAAAATTATAGATTTCTCCTTTTAATTTATTTATTTCTGTTAAAAAAAATAACATTATTTTTTATATTATATAAATCACCACGTTTTCCTATTTAAAATATCATAATATTAATTTTTTTTTTCAAGAAAAATCATGAAACAATTTAATTATTATAAGTTCAAAAGCTTTTACAAACTTAAATAAGAAAAACTTATTGATTTTTTGTTCTTAGTCATTATTTCCTTACATACATTTTTTTTCCTTAAAATATCATTTTAAAAAAACACTTATTCATGGTTGATTCAAGTACTGAAACTTCGAGGAATATTGTAATACATTTTCTAGAGAAGACTAAAATATTTTACAATGTTAACATTTTATTGTTTCAGCACACCATTTCAAAAATTAATCTTCATAAAATTGATTTAGTTTGCTTCTAGATTCATATATATATAAATGTAATTTATTTCACATGGTATATTTTTATTGAAAAAAAAAAACTAATTTTATGATATGTATTTTAGTAAGGAAACTGGTGGAATAATTTTATCTTTTTGTTAACAGAAATAAATAAATAAAAAAGGAGAAATCTATAATTTTTTACGTTCATTCATTTTAATTCACCATGAACAAACATTTTTCTTTTATAAATTAAATGTAAACTTATTCAATAAAATGTTAATTTTCCCCTATTCAATAACAGTTCTGTTAAAAATGTTTTATATACCTACATTTCGAGATGGTTCTACAGTTTTCCTGAATAACATACTAGAAAATTCGTTATTTTATTAAAAAGTATATAAAAACTCACACAAAATTTAACAGAATCATTCGTTAAAAAAAAATTAAACAGAAAACATTAAAAAAGAAAACCATTGAGATAAAGTTAAATTTGAATAACAAAAAAAAAAATTAATTTGAGAAAAAAGAATATTAAGAAAAAAGTGAATACAATTTATTTTTGTTCAGAAATTAATTAAAAAGAAAAAGAAAATGCCAGCGATTGGAATCGATTTGGGTACAACATATTCCTGTGTTGGAGTTTTCCAACACGGAAAAGTGGAAATTATTGCTAACGATCAAGGCAATCGAACAACTCCTAGCTATGTGGCTTTCACAGACTCAGAAAGGCTTATTGGAGATGCAGCAAAAAATCAAGTGGCTATGAATCCAAAAAATACTGTATTTGATGCTAAAAGATTGATTGGTCGTAAATATGATGATCCAAAAATTCAAGGCGACGTCAAACATTGGCCTTTTAAAGTAGTAAGCGACAATGGAAAACCAAAAATCTGTGCAGAATACAAGGGTGAAGTTAAAAAATTTGCACCAGAAGAAATTAGTTCAATGATTTTGGTTAAAATGAAGGAAACAGCTGAAGCATATTTAGGTGAATCAGTTGCAAATGCAGTCATTACAGTTCCAGCTTATTTCAATGACTCCCAAAGGCAGGCAACTAAAGATGCAGGTGCTATAGCAGGTCTTAATGTTTTGAGAATCATCAATGAACCAACTGCTGCTGCTCTGGCGTATGGTCTTGACAAAAACCTTTCAGGCGAAAAAAATGTTTTGATTTTCGATTTGGGTGGCGGTACTTTCGATGTTTCCATTTTGACCATTGATGAAGGAAGTTTATTTGAAGTCAGAGCAACTGCTGGTGATACCCATCTGGGTGGCGAAGATTTTGACAATATATTGGTAAATTATTTTGTTGAAGAATTCAAGAGAAAGTATAAAAAAGATTTAACGACGAATCCTCGTGCACTACGCCGACTTAGAACTGCAGCTGAAAGAGCGAAACGAACATTATCTAGCTCAACAGAAGCAACTATTGAAGTTGATGCTCTCCACGAAGGAATCGATTTTTATACTAGAATTTCAAGAGCCAGATTTGAAGAATTATGTGCAGATTTATTTAGAGCTACCCTGAGCCCAGTGGAAAAAGCTTTAAATGATGCCAAAATGGATAAAACACAAATTCATGATATCGTTTTGGTTGGTGGCTCAACAAGAATTCCAAAAGTACAGAGCTTATTGCAAGGATTCTTCTGTGGAAAACAGCTTAATTTATCAATTAATCCAGATGAAGCAGTTGCTTATGGCGCAGCAGTTCAAGCAGCCATTTTAAATGGAGATAAAGATTCGAAAATCCAGGATGTATTATTGGTTGATGTTGCTCCACTTTCTCTTGGTATTGAAACCGCAGGTGGTGTGATGTCAAAAATTATTGAGAGAAACTCAAGAATTCCATGCAAGCAAACACAAACATTTTCAACATATGCTGACAACCAACCAGGTGTTACGATTCAGGTGTTTGAAGGTGAAAGAGCAATGACAAAAGATAATAACTTACTTGGAACATTTGATCTATCTGGGATTCCCCCAGCTCCACGAGGTGTTCCTAAAATTGATGTTACTTTTGATTTAGATGCGAATGGAATTCTTAATGTTTCAGCCAAAGAATTGAGCTCTGGAAAAGAGAAAAACATTGTAATCAAAAATGACAAAGGAAGATTGTCACAGGCTGATATCGATAGAATGGTATCAGATGCTGAAAAATACCAAGAAGAAGATGAAAAACAAAAACAAAAGATTTCAGCTAGAAATAGTCTTGAAAGTTATGTTTTCAGTGTCAAACAAGCTATTAATGAATCCGAAAGCAAATTAAGTCAATCTGATAAGGATACAGCTTTGCAAGCATGTGATGAAACAATAAAATGGTTAGATAACAATTTATTGGCCGAAAAAGAAGAATATGAACACAAAATGCAAAATGTATCAAAGATTTGCAGCTCTATTATGACAAAATTACATAGTGGTTCACAGCCAGGATGTGGTCAGCAATCTGGACAATTTAATGGTAGAACTGGTCCAACTGTTGAAGAAGTTGATTAAATTTTTCTAATTTAAGATTAATTATATAAGTTTTCCTAAATAATTTTAAATTTATTATTAAATTTCAAGTATAAATTTTAATTAATATTATATTAAATTAAGACTGATTTAGTTTTAATTTATAAAACAAACACTTAAAAATAAAATTATTTATTTGCTGACAGACAAAAAGATCTTTTACTTGAAAAAATAGTTAAATATTGAATTTTCAGCAATAATGTTAAGTTAATTATCACCAATAATATTTGATAGTTTGAGTAACTTATTTCTTTTTATCTTATTCATTTATAAAGTTTGCTTATGTTAATAATTTAGTTTTTTATAGTCCTAAAGATGCTTAATTAAAATCAAACTGTAAAATTGAACTTTTTTCAAACTACGAATCTATAATCATCTAAAAACAATTTTTAATTTTAACAAATATTTAGTTGCTTATTTTTGTTGAAGAAATTTTATGGCCATAGAAAATTTAACCAATAATAAATTTTAATGCATGAAATATGTATATCATTTCAGCAAAGATTTTTTGTTTTAATTTTTGAAAAAATGTACGAACAAAAATTAGTTATTAATGAAATTTAATAGTTCTAATTAAACATCAAACAAATAAGATAGCAAATTTTTTCTGTTCCCAATAAGTTCCATTTCGCTAAGTTAAAATAAATAATTTAAATCTCTTTTGTTCGAATTAATTTTATTCTTAAAATTGTGCTTAATAATTATTGTGCATTGATTTTTTTATCTAATACCTAAATCTTTCTTATAAAAAGTTACATTTTAAAATTTTAAAACTATATAATTTTTTTTTACATTTTCAAATTGAAGTAAAATGTAAACGTCTAACAATCCCATCACTAGAACCTGAAAAAATTTTTGAGCTTTCACTGATGCACATACAGTTTATGCAATTGCCAATATTAATGTCACTAAGCAACTTTGCTCCCTTATCAATGTCCGTCCAACATTTTACAAAACCATCATAGCCTCCAGAAAAAACTAATTTATCATTACCACAAATGGAATTAATAATCATTTCATGACAATCATCTTTAGTCCACATCTTTGGAAATTGTCTGCCTGGTAAATTGTCTACACAAGTTAATCCCATGCCACTTCTAGTTGCAAATACTAGATATGAATGTTTTCCGTTTACTAAAGGCCCACATAAATATAATGGTGATTTTCCTAAAAATGAATAGTACGGTATTAATAAACAATAATAATAATACGGTGATATAGAAAAAAAATTATTTTCTATACTTTTTTTGATTTTCGTGCTTTTTATTTTTCTTACTAAATATGTAAGAAAAACACGAAAATCTTACCGGGCGCTACCCAAAACATTGAAACAATGTTGAAAAGATTTTTGAGTTCAAAAAAAATATCATTAATAATTTTGTTTTTGAACTCAAAAATCTTTTCAACAATGTAATAATAATAATATTAATAATGATAGACGGTATTAATAATGATGAAAAATAAAAAAAAAATTAGCTTATTCTACACATGTGATGAATGAAGGGTTGTGTTTTTCATGATTATTTACGAACGAATTCATTCAAGACTACAAAACTTGAGTAAAAAAGTTTTTACCTTCAATTGTTTTGCGTGTTGAGTATTTTCCACTGTTACCTTTCATAACTTCTGTTATAATAACATCTAAATCACGAACAGTATAAATAAGCTCTTGTACAAATAATGATTTGACTTCTTCAACCAAATTAAATTTGAATAAAATTCTGTCATTTTCCCACATAGTCACAACACCTTTATCATCGCCAGTATACATTTTATTTCCATAACAATAAATACATTGAATTATATCGTACTCAGATTTCATTAAATCTCTGCTATTATCAGTATCGAGTGGATTTTCTGTAATTTTCACTATACCATCACAGGCAGAACTATAAAGCTTACCATTTTCATTTATGGCTAGAGCATAAATATAGCAGTCATGATTACCAAGCATTTTTCTCAAATTTAAATCTTCATCCCAAATCTACAAGAGAAAGAAAAATATTATGTTTTTGTTTTTCATGATAACTACAAAAAAAAGTACGAAGATTATATGTTGAAGAAAGTTCAGTTCTCCGTGATTTTCAAGCTTCCAGTGATGTCAGTGGAATTGTTACCTTAATTTTTCCATCAGCACCACCAGTGTAAGCATAACCATTATGATATGCAATACAAATTATATCATCGATATGTTTCGTGTCATCAGAACAAATTTTTTCAATTATTCCGGTCATTTTTAAAAATGATTATTTTTATTTTCTTACTAATTTAAAAATGAAAATATTGAAACCGGAAATTTGGAAAATTAAATTAAATTAAACCCTAATAATAAAATTTAAATTTATGGTATGTAAAATCTTCAAAACAATTTCAATTATCTTACTTGATCCGCGTACCATTTAAATATGTTTTAAAAGTGTTTTTTTTTTTCAAATTGTACAAATAAATTATATTTTTGCTCTTTTATCAAATCTTTTTTCTGTATAACGAAAAGCCATAAATTCTTATATTCAGTTTAGTTTCCTTTTTATCAACATTTTTTTAACAATAATTTCTTTTAAAATTTTTAGCTTAACTTCAAATCTACAAAATATATAATATAAAATATTTATCTTGAATATTCTTCAATCTAACGACCAAACTAAATACATTTTTATGAGGATAGCATAGAAAGCTTCAGCTGATTTAATTTTTATTTATAGAAACCTCCACCATTTAATTTTCGTGAATTTTTTTTTAAAAGATAGAATGCAGAAATAGATTGTTTTCTTTTTTAAATAAGAAATACCTACCTATTCGTAATACACAATGATAAAATTATATTTGAATATAAAAGTGAAATTTACGAAAATTATTTAATTTAAATAAAACATTTTCTTTAGGTTGTATGTTATTCTTCATTTACGATTTTAAAGAAATGAAATGTGGAACAGTACCTCATTTACCATTTTTAATGTGCCTTCAGATGACTACAACTAATCTTGTACTAATTTTCATCGAAATCTATTTTCATCCGCTGAAGTCTGAATTTTTGCCTATACATAGTCGTAATCGAGGCTGCACATTTCTTTAGGTTCACTTAATGAAAATATACTCATCATCAATTCTCATCCAATTCGAATCTTTGGTCAGAATCGGTAATTAAACATTTTATAACGTTCCTATAGCCGTCATGTATATCTTCTAAAACCCATAATCACTTCTCATCCAATTCGAATCTTTGGTCAGAATCGGGAATTAAACATTTTATAACGTTACTAAACCGTTATGTGTATATGCTAAAACCCACAGGTAAAAAAATTTTCGTCCATCAAAATTTCCAAAAAACTTGTGAAATACATACTTTTGTTATAAATATTATGTATAACTTTAACACAATAAATATTAAAAATCTTGATAGCAAATCTTAGTCTTTTACATGTTGAGCACATTTAGATTAGACTGAGTCCGCCTTATTGTTTAAAAGTTTAAAGCATTTTAGTAATGGACGCAGGGATTTATACATATTGAAAAATATTATAGAAAACAACTAAAAGCGGCAAAGAATACTTTTGTAAGTGAGAATTTCTGAATGGTACAGACGTTCCCATTTGGCTCCTCAAATTTTTAGGGAACAATTTTAGATTATTGCAAAAACTCTTAATGCTTAGTCGGAAATTATCATTATATCATTTTATAATGTTTTGTAGTGTTGTTTTTTAATTTATGAAGTGTCAAAAATGCCGTTTAAGCCCTTTAATAAATAGTTTTTTAGAGTATATATCACTATCTTTCGTTCAAAATTGGTACTAGGTTTGTTTAATAGACAAAATGAAAATTTCAAGACCTTTTTAAAAATATTTAAAATTAAAAAATTAGATGGAAAAAAATTGTCGTTTCATTTTTAAACATTACAAATTACATTACATTTTTATTTATATGTATAATTCAAACAAACAATTATCCACACTTTCACTGATCTACTACACATCTTATAATTACATACTTAAATTAAATTTTTTACATATTACACAGGTATTTTTTATTTTATTTAATTGCTTAAAACAAGCACGACAAATTACATAAAAGATAAAATCACATTATTACATTGCTGTCAAAGAACAAAGTGTATTAAATACTATATAAAAAAAATTAAAAATGTCAAGACATAAATAATTGTAATTTTAAAAATAAATGTTGACATAAATATAGATATAATATATGTATATTTAGTTACATGTAGATATAAATATACACAGGTATCACCCACCAAGTTAATTAAGTAACATATGAACATAATTACTTTAATCGAAATCATAGAACATAACCATAATCCTCTCTTAACATTCTACAGATATGTTGAAACCTGCCACAATTAGTTCTATGACTACCAATTTTAAGAACATCACCATGTAATAATGGTATCTAAACACAACACCAACTATCTCTCTTCTTTTATCCAAGGAGTTAACACTCCTAACATAAGAAAGATTAATGAGCAATTCTGCGTTATCAAGAATAGACGGAAAACCACTGATGAAAAATGTTTTATGTTGAGGTTGGTAAATACTAAAATAATCAAAAACTTTTGGTTGAAATTTACGATGGAATCAAATAAACTGACATTTCTAAAAAACTCTTAGTTGGTTTCGAGATTCGTTGATTCAAATTAAAGCAAACGACAATTCGAATCATTACATATTTACCTGCGTATCCTTATATCGACATATAAATGTATTTTATTTTTTTAATAATCAGAACAACTTCATAATTGAAGTATTTTATCCAGATAATAATATACAATATACATTCAGCTTATACATACTTAGCTTGAAACTAAATCTTAAAACTATACAATATCACAGGTACAAGATACCATAACTTTTTTTTATTTATGCATTTGCTTCCGTAACAAACAGATTACTTTCAATACTGTCCAAATTATTTGAATCATCATTTTCTGTTGCAGACGTTAATGTATCATCATAATTTCTACCAGGAATTTCTTCATAAGCTTGCCTAAAATGTTAAAATTTTGAAAAATTAATATTTTAATTTCAATTCAATGCTTTAAGAACTTTATAGGAAATATTTTATTGTAAAACAAGAGGAAATGAGGTATAGTATAGGTATAGGATGAGGTAATTGATCTTAAAATTATTATAAATAAACCCAGAATACAAAATATCAAGGATTTGTGAGTCAAAACGAAGTAAAAACATTATTTCTAATATGTTAAAAATAAAAATAATCTCAAATATCATTTGGAACTACAGTAATTATCTAGTCAAGTAAATTTTCGAAGCCAACGTTAAGTTAAAGTTATTCAAAATCAATAAATATCATCTTAAAAAATTTCGAAATTATTGTTTTGCAGTGCCAAAATTTTTTAATTATCAAAAATAGTATACGAAAATGTATAGGTACATTCTTTTTGAATTTTAATGGTTTGTAACCCAAAAATAATTTCAAATAAACAATTGTACTAATTAAATGTAAAATGTTTTAGCTCAAAAATACTTTATTCTCGATAAAAAAGATTAAATATTTAAAAATATATTTTACACACATTTGTGGCTTTAAAAAACAATTTAAATATCATTATTATTTTCATTAACCTAATCAAAGTTATAAGTTCTTGTTTTAAAATTTTTTAAACTTTGGTTTTTGAGTCAAGCTTCAAATATATACAAGAATATTACAAGAATAAAAAGTCCATTTTAGCAATTTTGAGAAAATTAGTTAAAGATTACATTTAAAAAATATACATAGATTATCAAGTTTTTATTTATAGTAAGTACCTACACTAAAATTTAAAACTAGAAACCTGAAACTTAAAACTGTCTGATACCATGAAATCATAATAGTATAAAACTGAAAGCACAATTGAGGATTAAAACTACAAACCGGCTATAAAAAAAAGTAGCCACCATATGTTTATGGGAAAATTAACACAATTAGACCGGTGTGAAGTTTTCCATGGTAATTGACCACTGTCACAGAAATGTATGAACAACCACGGGATAGAAAGCCTTTCACGTATTTTTTTGGATATTTTTCCGGGCTGTAGGAACCCAAACTCGGTTTCCTACATAAAACTTTAGCATGTGATCCTGAGGGGCTAATATATACATACATTTTACTTCCACAGGTCGAGTTTAAAAAAAAAAAAAAAATAAGTTGTTACGTATCCGACCCGGACGACATTTGAAAATAAAAACATAGAGTTAAGATAATAAGAAATCATTCAAAAATTTGAATATGAATATTCCAAACTACTATAAAAATTACAAACATAAATCTGAAAAATAATAATTTGTTGCTCATGGTTGGGACTTGATCAAATTTTGTAACCTTTCCTAAATATGAAAATTAATTTCCATGCATAATTTTATATTGGTATATTATAGCCCAAATCATATTGAACTAGGGAAAAAAAATTTAGTCTCCGATTGTGTTCAAGAACTCCACCCGGAAGTTTGAAATGGATTTCGATTAAAACTGGTTTAATCATGGGTAGAGTTCTAAAGAATTAAATTGTAAGATTGTGGGATTATGCATTACAAAAAACGTAATTATTTTTGTGACGCATTCGACATAGCACACTCGACTGGTTCAGAGATTTTTTTTTTTACTTAAATGAAAGCAGTCGAGTTTAGCTCGTTAACAAAGTCGACAAGAACGAAATCTATATTTTAAATTCATCTCTCGCTATGTTGTGAATTCGGAACTCGTCTCTTTAAGTCGAATTCAAAAATACCCGTTCTCGCTTTTTGTCGAAAGCGAAAGACCAGTCTTGTTCCGTAATAAGAGCAATTATTTTCGACACTAGTTGTAGCTTCATCTTGAAGGCCAAATTGTGTTCACAGCTTAACTCAGCTTAAGTGGTTATGTCATGAGACCACATTAAATTGTTAATCAAAAACATTTTTTTAAAAACTATTATAGTTTATTTTTTGTTTGGAAAAAAATTGAGTAAAACAAAATACATAATAAATAAAAAATTAATAACGTTTAATAAAAAAAAAATTTGAACTTGAACCAATGGTGCTGTTATTAACTTAGGTTCCTCATTTCTTTTTTTTTTTAATAATTCTTTATGGTCATTAAGCTCAAGGGATTGGTGGTTCTTTTTTTTACAATTCATTGGCTTTCATTATCGAAATTACTTTTATTTCTGAATAAAAAAGATAATTTATGTAAGAATTACGCAAATAAAACAACACAACTTTCAAAAATGTTTATTCCTTTCATAAAAAAAAAAAAACTTTATTAATTTAAGTGAGTTATAATCCTTCGGAATATTTTCCATTCGATGTGTAAGCATCATCTAAATTTCGTTCAGATATTGTAATCTCTTTTGATTTACTCCTGAAAATATTATAACAAGCAAAGAAAAAGGAGACGATGACCAGACAATAAAAAAAGGATATAGGAAAAACAGGATTACAAACATTCAAATTAATTTCATTTAAAATCTTTTTACTTTGAAAAATATATTTACCTATAAAATACATAATGTTGAAGCATAAAGAAGATATCAAAGCAAACAGAAAATAATCCAAGGCCAAATTTTGTAGGATCTCCAAATATTGAAACCCAGTCATCTAAAAAAAAATATTACAATAATAATTTTAAAATTTAGCATAAAAAAATCATTTTTATACCATAATTATAAGCATTTAGCACCATCTGCATCATACTTAGAGTACCACCAATAAAATCTAATAAAATATTTCCAATACTCCATCCAACCGTTGACTTTCTTTTATAATTCATCACAGCCTACAAATATTTAAAAAAAAAATTACACAGAATTAAATTCAGAAAAAAAGCGAAAAAGGATAACTTCACCGTTTGAAAGTCATAATTACGTTAACCATTATATCCCAAACTGAGACTGTCTTAAAACATGAAATATGCCTTTTTTTGCTAAGGAAAATTCTTTGTTTTTAAAAATTGACCACCAATGACTGTGAAATGTTTTTGCAAAATACAGAACATTTACACAACAAATTAAAATATGAGGGACAATGTACTGTCCTATATTCCAAAAAATCTCAAGAACCAGCAAGTAAAAATACAGGAGTGTCTTGTAAAATACAGGACGAACGGTCAGCGTAGTCATAATGCAATAATCAAATTAGTGCAGTTTAAATCTTAATGAATCATTCAAAATGTATATTGTATGTAATATGAATACGCATAAATACAAAATTTCGTTCGAATAACAACAAGTTCAAATATTGTTAGTATTTAAATAATGTATACACTTCTGTTTTGTAATTTTAAAATTATTATAAAAATATATATTGAATTACAAAAAAGGATAATTAAACTTAAGTACCTTAATATATTTTTTTTGTCAGTATGAATGAAGTGAATCTAACAAACAAGTCTAAAACCTAATTTTGGAACATATAAATTAAGGTTTAAAGAATGGTTGCTTATGTTTAAACTTGCACAATTTTAAATATAAAAAATTGCTAATTAGGTGCCTTATTTCACATAATATTTAATTTCGAAAAAATTCCTTAAAATAGTTTATGAAATTATAAGAAATGTGTATATTTAACTATAAACTTTACGTCTTAATATTCTATTTAAACATACCTGTGGAATGTATTTGATTAATGTAATTGTTAGTTTTATATAACTGCAATAGTATAAAAAGTCCAACCAATGAATGATTTCTCCCAAAGCTAACCCAGCTGAAATTGTAATAATCAAGAAAAATGCACTTAAAATTCCTCTTGCAACATAAGATACTTTTTGATCCGCATTCTAAAAAAAAAATTAAATAATTTAAATTAATGAAAAACATTTAATGAAGATCATTCATAAAATTACTTGCAAAAATTATAAAAAACATATTTATAAAATAATACTGGTTAACAGTTATTACCTAACATAAATTTATTGGTTGAGATCTGATGTGTATGTGTATGTCATTGTATATGTATGTCATGTAATTTGTAGAATTTAAATTAAATGATATTGTTAATAAAATAAACTTGCCTCATAAATAATGCACTGAATAATTGTGACGGAAGTGGCAATCACTGCGTGTAATGAGAAAAATATATCATTAACCAAAACAGGATTCAATCCTTTTGGATTGCGACTAAAATATTCGTCTTCAATTTCGGGAATCCAAAATAATCCAATGTTGAATGTACTATACAATATAAAACCAAGAATATTTAACACTATAAAATCAAAATTAAGACCAACCACACTTTTTCTTTTAAAGTTTGTGTAAATTTGTGGATAAAACGAAATTGACCATGCTACAAAATAAATCCATCCAAATGTATATGATATGTAGTAAATTATCCATGAATTCGCAACAATAACTCGTATAAAAATGCTCTCAACTCTAAAATGAAAATATATAAAATACGTGCGAGGTATTCGTTTATTATTGTTTATATTTCATCATTTTTTTTACATCCAAGTTCGATTTGGAAATGATGTCGCATTGATCAACACCGATCCAGGGCTTTTACCCCATATTACGATATCACCAACAATTGTCTCATTGTTTAATTTATTATTTTCTTCTAAATGTATTTTAGGTGGGTTAATGCAAACTAAATCTTCATGTTCCAATTGAAACGTTATATCCACACTTTCATTTAATGTACCACTAAAATTTTAATGAAACAAGTTAGTTTAAATATTATTTGACATAAAAATAATGAGAATAATTTTATGTATTTTTGTTAGTCGCACAACGATGTCTTTATTATCAAAAATCCTATGTATCTAAATTCTTATTTTTTTTTTTTGGTTTTATTCACAAAATCTTTAATTACAGAATACTTAATTTCAATATCTTTCTATTCAAACCTTTAAGCACCTAATCTTTAGGTACCAAAATCATTTCTTATAAAATCGAAAAAAAATATTCGAATTAATACGACGCAAAGTTTTTAATTATAAATTTCACCACAAAATAAAACAATCCATTTAATTTCATTATATTATAAATGTATAAGTTTTATTTAATTGAAAATACATAAAAGTTGTTTCTAAATATATTTATCAGAGATTTTAATCGATTATTACATATGCACATAACACTATAATCATACATACTTATTTGTCGAAAGAATTAAATCACAACGCATATTTTATTAACAAATTTTTTAGTCAAACACAATATCATAAGCACATATGTAATAACCATGTTTAGGAATTTAATAAACAACCGGAAAATGTCTGAGTCCTCAGGTTTAAGGACAAATAATAAAAACGAAATATTTTATACTATTGTAATAGTAATAAATAGACGATAAAAATTCCGCTTCTTTGACAAAAATGAAAAAACACTTAAAAATTAAGAAGCATATAGAAGTTAATAAAATTTTTTTTTTTAATATTGAAGATTTTGAAATTAAGTATTTTATAAAAAACATTTTTGATTTAAAGATTTTGAATGTAAGGATTTGTAACTAAGAAAATCGAAATCCAATAATTATTATTTCTGGTTTTATATTATTTTTGAAAAAAGAAAATAATTGAATTGAAGGCATTGAAACCATAAATAATTACAAGTTTTCATTAACAAAATTTTAAGTATTATTGTAATCAATTGTTTTAATTATTACTTAAGAATCTATCGTCTATTCTTTAGTTAAACATGTTGATTTCTCGTTTAACTGATACAAAATTCTACATTTAAACGGCAAATTAAATTAACATATTAAATTAATATACATATTTAAATTTAAGTATACATTTTTTGGCAGTTGATAAAAATAAATTCGTACCGTCCAAACATTAAGTTGATAACTCGAAAGACACTACTTTTCAGTAGACCGAAAAAACTGGAAAAATCTAATAAGTTCGTTAATCTGAATTGAAATTTCAAATAAAATATCAAATTAAAGCTTATTAATTTGATATTTTACTTTGAAATTTCAATTCAGATTAACGAACTTATTAGATTTTTCCAGTTTTTTCGGTCTACTGAAAAGTTGTGTCTTTCGAGTCATCAACTTAATGTTTGGACGGCACGAATTGTATAACGCTTTTACCTTAATAATAAATTCACATGTTCTGTTTCATTGACTATCACTGTTAAATCCTTTGCTGACAATTCTAATTTATATGGATTTTTCTGGCAATTTACATTTGTTATACTTATAAAAACTAAAAAAAATCAAAATTAATTTTACATAAAAAATTGTAACAATTAAAATCAAAATAAATAAGATCTTTATAGTTCAAACATTCTCTGCAATACGCTTAATATTATACTTATTATTGCATTTATTTTTTTTTTCTTATTTTAGAGTTTGATTTTGATACAAAATTCATACCTCATTGAAAAAATATAAGTATCATGTAAAAAAAAATTCGTTTGTTTTAGCTTAGGTATTTAATAGATTTATTTGATTTAATTGCACTTCGCAATAGAATATATAAGAGTCGCACCGTCATAAAATAAACTCTCAATAATACCTAAGCGTTTTCTTGTCCAAAAAATAAATAATTAATTTGTTTTTACTCAGGTAATTTTATTTTGGATTAACTGAATTATTAAAAAAGTTTAAAAATGTATTTTTTCTTTATTATTATTAAAGTTTCAATTTAAAATTTTATTGTCAAAATAAAAATAAAAATAAATAAACTTACCCAATAAAATTATTGAAATTACTGTCATATTAATTTTTCTTCTATGTACTTTATGTTCATTAAAAAATCTTTTAAATTTATTCATTATTTGAAATTTAATCAATAATTAAAGTACCTAAAAAGAAAACAAGAAAATAAGCAAAGGCGGGAAAATAGTTTAGAACAATTACTTTAGTTTAAATTGTATTTACATAAATATAGTTATTATGTGTGTGTTGTAAAATAACTTCAAACTAGTGAATATTAAAATTGACTAAATAAAATCTTATCAACATGTTTTAAGTTTTGTTACAAAAATTAATGCACATTTTATGTAAATATAAAATTAAAATTTTTACATTAGATTACAATAACGTGTAATTCTGAGAGCTTTGATTACTACTTATATCATGAATTATTTTCGAAATATCTGGAACAACTGTATTGATTTCTAATTTTTACTCCAAAAAACATATTTTTCTGTCAGCGGTAAGAAAAAACCTATTTTTCTCTATCTTTTTGAATTTGTCAATAAAAAAATATGAAAGAAAAAAAAAATATGAAATAGTAGCGACTAAGGCCAGCCGGACACAGAAAGAACAAAACAGTTTTAGTCAAAAACTTTTTCGTTTCTACAAAAAAAAACATTTTATTTCAGTTCATTCAAAAACGTTATTATTTTCTCATTATTATTAAAAACATAAAACAAGTAACAAGTGTTCGACATCAAAACGACTAAAAGTGACTAAATGAGATTAAATGTGATTTAAGTCATGTGCTTGATCAGTGTCCATATACTTTGTATTGAAACATCTACATGGAGCAGTTTTAGTCAAAAACGTTTTTGACTAAAACTGTTTTGTGCTTCCTGTGTACGGCCGGCCGGCCTAAGAAGTTAATAACAACAAACAAAATTAAGCGAGCATTTATTTATTTAATTATAATTCTAAATAGAAAATTTGCGAAAAAAATTTACTTGCTTTTATCATTGAGTAATAATATTTATAAGAGGGACAGAATTCATACAAGTAAATTTTTTTCAAAAATTATGACAATATTTTGAATGTATTGAGTAAAATTTTTTAACTCAAATGTGTTTATTCTTAATTTTATTATTTTTATTATTATATTAAGAATAAACACATTTGAGTATGAAATTTTTATTCAATACATTGAAAATATTGTCATCATTTTTGAGTTATTTGAAAAAAAAATTCTGAAATTTACTTATATGAATTCTGACCCTCTTATAAATATTATTACTCTATGCTTTTATTTAAACGAGCTTTTTCAGTTAAAACTTCTACTCTTTATATCTGGTTAATATTTAAATCGAAAATATTAACGAAAATCCTAATCTGTATTGCATTCGGGTGAAACAAAAATTGCAAGTTCATTTAACTACCTACATATCGTCTGCTGAGAAATGAAACAACGTATGACATTTATACGTCATTATTTGACAATAGCACCATTCGATTCCTCGTACTCGATTTTATAAGTACAACTACTTTGCAATATTCTTAATGTTGATTAAAATGTGTTTTTTAGATGAAAATTGTACGCTACTTGATATTTTTTCATACGTTTTTTTTAATTTTCAAATCTTTAAATTTAAATTACTCGAAACTATACTTTTCATTATACGTTGTTTCATTTCTGAGCAGGCGATATATCAAAATAAATTTGATGATTGAATCGTTATTCACTTTAAGTCTGCTGATTGAAATCTTTAAAAGGATTAACTGGTCAATTCAATAAGGAAAAAATTATTGTACTTAATACAATTCGCATTAGTAATTATCTTTGATTTAAAACAATTGTGTGCCAAATATTCAACAAACATAATTGTGTAAATCTTATTAGCAGTATGTAATAATAAAAATAACACTCGAGTGTTCATAAATCAATATAAAGAACTTAAATTTATTATTTTTTTTATTAAATAAAAAACAGGCCATTCACTTTTTTACCTCTTTAAATACTATGCTTTTCTTATCTATAACGGAATTCTGTTAAAAAATATACTTTTTTTTCTTACAGGTAATAATGAATGATAAGATATTTATTTTAAGTTCATTATGCAAAAATAGGTTCTTTTCATTCCATATTTGAAAACCTTAATATAATTTATATTTTGTACACCCATACCTATACAATGAATGCATTTTGTAACATTTGTATCCCTAACAAATATCATTGAGTTAATAATATTTAAGACGGACAGAATTCATACAAGAAAATTTCAGAATTTTTTATTCTAAATAACTCAAAAATTATGACAATGTTTTTAATGTTTGAGTAAAATTTTTTATCTCAAATGTTTTTATTCTTAATTTTATTATTATTATTATTGTATTAAGAATAAACACATTTGAGTGTGAAATTTTTATTCAATACATTGATAATATTCTCATAATTTTTGAGTTATTTGAAAAAAAATTCTGAAATTTACTTGTATGAATTCTGCTCCTCTTATAAATATTATTATTCAATATTAATATCAATTTCAATTTTTCTGTTTAATTTTTTTATACATTTTTGATTGGATATCAATTAGCATTAATCATTCTTAATAAATAAGTAATAAATGTGCATATTATTGATATATTTAATGGTTTTCAATTTTTACTAAACGAATCATAATGATTTAGTTTTCTTAACATTAAAAATAATAAAACAAAAAATCGGAAACTATAATATTGTTTTTATGTATTGTTTATTTTAGTAAGATCATTCAATGATTGTTTATAGTAAGATCATTCAATGACAATACTTTTATATGAATACAAATATAATATTTTAGTATATTCATGATCAAGATTTACAATAATACATAAAATTGATCTAAATAATTGATAGTAGTGTTTCAACTATTGATAGTAGTGTTTACAATAAAGTTATATCGAGCGGTCCAATGAAAATAAAATATGGCTTTGTAAAAAAATAAGGTAGATACATGTTTCAAAATATACTAATTCTAATAGAATATTAAAAACCTTATTTTCATTTATGAAATCGAAAAAAACAGAAACGGGTTAAAAATCAAAAACAATAATGACAATAATTATTAATTAAGAAACCAATTTAAATTTTGACATGTTCAAATAAAAAAAAAATTGAAGAACATTCATGTTGAATATTAAATAATAAAATGTTTGTTTTAAGTTATATTTACTCAAGCAAATACCTAAGCATAAAGTAAACTTTTATAAATTAGACAGGTTTTTAAAATTTAGATGTAAGTATTTATTTAATCCATACATATAAAAATGGTGGGTACATATATTTCAGTAACAGAAAAAGGATTGTCTTGATTAGAGGCTTTACTCTAGCATGCTGAAAGTGATTTTTAAAACAAGTGGACAATGGAAATCTGATAAATGTTTTTAAGTATTGCAAAAACAAAATCTATGCAATTATTTATTAAATACCATGTTTATTTTTATAAGTATTTATTATCAGTACTAAAATTTTATGTAATGACGAATTTATTTTTAATTTTTTGTTTGAGTGCAATCATTGAAAGTTAGGATTTCCCTATAAAAAAATAGGATCTTAATTAAATTACGCATTATAAAATCTCGCAATTTTGAAACATCTTGCAACGTTAAAATCTTGCATCACAAAATCTATAAGGTAAATTACAAAAATTTTTTAAAGCAAATCTTGCAACTTCAAAATCTTGAAGTGTAAAAAACATTAATTTTACCATAATTTTACCATAATTTAATATATTATTAATATAATAATAATATGATGGTATATAATTATTCAACACAAACCAAATTACTGTCAATTTTAAGAATTAAAAGCAAATTTTGTGCAATACCCTTTCATTTATTATTTTTTTCAATCGATTGGTTTTTCTGATCAGAGTCTTTTCTAAAATTTTTGCTCTCCTATTTCGATTTTTTCAATGCGATGTTTTGCTACAATCAATTCTGTATATTAAATAAATTATTTATTTATTATAATTTTATTATTAAAATCTTTCACCACATCTATTAAAAAAATTTAACTAAATTTTTATAAGAGATTTTGTGGTGAAAGATTTTGTATTGCAAGATTTCTAAAAGAAGGTTTAATAATACAAGATTTTTAATTACAATATTTTGTTTTTTGAATTTGTAAAAAAGATTTTGTAATGCAAGATTTCGTACCCAACCCAAAAAAAACAGTAAACAAAGATGAGGTTCAACATCAAGAATTCAAGACTTTTAAAATAAGGATTTCCTATAAAAAGAGTTTTAAACGTAAATCTTTTTAATTTCATGTCAATATTATAATCTTCCATTCCGTACATTAATCATACATAAAAATTTAAATTAAAATAAAGTGAGACTATTTACTTATTAACTTTTACTAAATCATTAATGTTAATATCCACATTCGACAACAAAATTTCTGTTTAAATCCTTATTTAAACAATAAAAGCGATTTTTTTAATAAATATATTGATCATATTTGTGTTAACGTGTAAATTATTTTGGATAAATTATGTGAGAAAATCGCGACAAAACATACGTACCAATAAATTTATTATTTATTATATTTTCACCGGTACTTATATCATAAAAATAAATTTATATAATTTTCGCTTAAGCAGTTCACATACAACATCAAACTTGAAATTATTGTACATATGAAAATATTAAAAATATTTACATTTAATGTTTTATGTTTGCATAACATGTTTTTAATTCTCAAGGACTTGCCTAAATGTTAAGGTCTGATTCCAAATTCGAATTAAATAAAATAAACAATAATAAAAGTTTTCACTAATTTATTAAAGACTTTCACAAATTACTTTTATTATAAATACACAAGAGTTCAGTTGCAGACCTTTAGTAATTTTTTAACCTAACTTACAATAAGATTAAAACCTCACAATTTATGTATCTTCACGTAAACTGTATTAAAATTAGGAAGTAAAAAATTATCAGTGATCAGGAAAACTGATAAGATAAAGATCTCTTTCAGACTTAGGTTTTTCTTTAATTTTAAATATCAATACCGCCATTTAATTTTTAGCAATAAACATTGATTAAGTTTCCAAAATTCTAAAAAAAATATTGTTTATATTAATGATTAAACGATTAAACCAAAAACATATAAATAATTTAATAACAGACCAATTAAATGATAAAAAAATTATTTATAAATAAGATCTCATCGACAGAGCTCTAAATTAATGGGAAATCGTATTAAGTACTTTAAAAGCTTTAAAATTCAAAAGTATTGAAAAACAAATTGAAAATAGTAGAATACTTATGTACATTTTTTTAAATTTTTGATTGAAAAAAAAAAAACTAAAAATAAATTCAGGTTCTAAACAGAAAATTTTTTGGACCGAAATAACCAAATGTGGAACGTAATATGAAGCGCTTTGATATAAAATTAATTTAAAACAAAAAAAATTTTTTTTTTTTTATTTTTCTCGGGTCAATATTATACTTTTTTGCATCAACAAGTTCACCTATAAATAGTCTGAGTTTAAAAATTTTAGCAAAATTATTTTTTTTAATCGTCACAATCTCAAAGCTTAGAAATAGAAAGAACAACATTTTTTTGGTCAATTATAGTAGGAGGATGTTTAAATAAAGCTTTTAATAATTAAGAGTATGTACATATATATGCTTAATTAAAAGCAACATTAGATTCGATCAATTATACTTTTTTTTTAGATTAAATTAAATAACTTTATTAAATATTGTAATGTAATTTTTAGAATTTCTTCAAACTTTTTTATTGGAAGAGATTTTTTTAAATTCAAATATAATCTGGGGCCGACCAAATTCAAGAACTTGTATCTCTAAAAAAAAAAGTCTTTTGAATTGAAAATAAATAAAAACTTTTTTGAGACAAATTAGCTCTAGAATCTGACTGTAAATAAGAACAAAATTAAATAAAAACCGCTAATTTTTTTCTTTAATACGATATGTCAAAATCTTAAAATTTGGGTAAAAATGTAACTTAAAAATAAGAAAATGATATAAAATTAAATTTCTAAATTCACTTCAAATAATAATGAGCTTATTTATGTAAATACTTAAACCAAAATGTAAATAATTGAATACATTAAGTTTATTATACTTACTCGTTGGATTAATGCCCAATAACAATTATAACTTTGATTTTAGACCAATAAGTAGGTACTTATAAAAAAAAATAATATTTTAATTTAATTAATAGCTTGTTAATTAATTTCGAAGAAACATTTTTGTTTCCCCGTAAGAATTGAATTTTTAATCTATTTATACTTATTATAGGGAAATTCCAAATAAGTATATTAAAATTGTAAAGAATGTAAGCAATTATTTATTATTATCAAATTGTACTAAAATAAAAAAAAATAAATAAATAGTACCTATATTATATCTTAATACATATAATAAATAAACAAATGAGATAAAAAAAAATACTAAGTAGCTTATATTTTTCGAGAAAATAAAAATTTGAAACTGAATCAGTTGAAATCAACAGAAAGACTGAACTAAAATAACACAATTATTATGGTTTAACGTTATGAATGATAAAATCATAACTTTACTGCTTGTTTTATCATTTTTATGGCATTGAGAAATTAGTTTTGAACTCAAAACCAAGAAATCAACGAATCAATATGTTATATGTGAAAAATAATTTGAGTAAGTTTCATTATGTATTGATATGTGATGTGTTTGATGAATTTACATGTACCATTGCTAATTTTTTTTTAAATTAGTTATAATTTATTTTGCGCTAAAACAAAATGAATAATTTTCTCGAATTTTACATGATCTTGTGAATAAAAAAAAAAATGCCAATTTATAAAATAAAAAATAGCTAGATAAGGTAAGTAAGAACGTATTGAGTACCTATTTTGTTCTACAATCATACATTTTTATTTTTAATTACTAGATTTAATATATTAAATTATACAATAAATAACATATAAATTTTAATACTAAAAATTAAATTGAAGTATGTAAATTTTCATAATTTCATATTTATATAAATTGGTCCATTGCAAATTAAAAGTACATACTACATACATTTATGAAGAACAGTAATAAAGGAAAATAAAATTGTTTATCAAGTTTAATATTTTTGATTAAAAGGTAAATCCATAAAATTTTCATTTAAGTAATTTAAATTTGTAGAAATATCAAATATAATATAATATGTTACTACAAAAACATAAATGAATGTCTTTTACAATAAAATGAATCGTGACAAAAAATGTTTTAATTGAGTAATTTTTTTTTTATTCTTTGAGCTTTAATCAGATTAAATTATAAACTCGTAAAATAACATAAAGTCTCGCTTCTAGCTTTTTTAAAAAAAAAATATTAACTTTAAAACTTTGTTTATGTTTCATTTATGTTTATGTTTTTAAAGTTTTATCAATGAATTTTTTTTTAATAATAATGTCCAATACTATGAGCATGCATTTATGTAGATAATCTAAAAAATAAAAACAAAATAATGTAAATTTAAAAACATTTAAATAATATGTGAGAGATAATGGTCACATAAATTTTTTTATTCTTATATTACTAAATAAATAATTAAAAATAAATTTGTAATCTAGTTTTTAAATATGTATAGATACTCAAACATTAATTTCAATGAAAAATTTTTTTTTAATTATTTGCTTATTGAAAAAAATATTCTAATTTACAAAAAAATAAGTTATTGATTAATGCACGCGAAAAAATTGTCAGAATTATAACTTCACTGAAAAATTTTAATTTATGAATTCAACAAAAATCTCAACAATCTCTGTGTGTCGCAGTAACATAGTAGTAAGCTGACTTAAGTGATCATAAAGCCAGTTGGTCTCTTACGAGCTATTGGACATGTGCAAAAGAGATTAAATATTAGAAACAAAAGATTAAATGGAGATATCATTAATGTTATAGATTATTTGGAAAAAATTATGATTCTTTGAGTAAAGATTATAAAGAAAATTTATCGGTAGAAGTTGGCAAATAAAATAATCTTGCAAGATTTTAATTGAAAGAGATTTTATACTTCCAAAATTTTACTTTAGTTTTCGCCTAAAAATAATTGTATTTAGACTCATTCATATTTATTATAGGTAGTTAAACTCACTAGCATTTCACAATAATATAAAACAATAAACTATTAATTTATCAAAAGAAAAATAAACTGGTGCACAAGAGTTATTTATTATGAATTTAGATATTAGAATAAAAAATTTTTATTCATAATTCCAGTTTTTCTTTCAGGATCATCAATAATGTTTTGTTTTTATTTTATAATCAAAGCCGCAGATTATAAACATGGGTTTAGTGCAACTATCATAAATTCCTTCAATCTTCGAGCAAATTAATTACAATATCAAGTGTAACAATTAAAATATTAATTGATTATTTTTTCGTTTCTTCTCATTGTATAATTTTAAAGAAAAATTATTACTTACAATATAAAAATTAATATTGATTCAGCGTTATTTCTCGAAATTATGCAAGCTCTTTTTTTCCCAGAAGATTCATCTACTGTATATACATGTTGTACGAAATTTTCAATTGAAATTTGTATATATTTGTATAATAATGCATTAAACTAGTTGTTCATTTATGTACGTACATATTTATATAAGTAAATCGAGTCCAATTTCCAAAATTCTTAATTAATTTTAATAAAAATACTAAGAATTCAATTTATCGGTTATTGTCACGTTTCTATGGAAAGGAATTTTTGGGTAGTTTTATCATATAATTATTTAAAACGAAAATTTCATTACCTTTATTTATTATATGTATAAACATTATTTAGAATTTCAGACTAATTGAATGTTTGTTCAACAGGTCTTTCAACCGCTACAAATTGTAAACTAAATGGAAAAACTGGCCTTTTACCATAATCTTGTTTCAACATTAACTACACATTACTCAACCTGCCTGTCAACTTGTAGCTACCCCCAAAAAATTTCAAAATGATTTGATGTTTTCCACCAAATTGAAGGACTTGTTAAAAAACAATATCAAAAACACTACATATGAGAACATTTTGAATTGGCCAATTCTCGTTTGTATCATGATTGAATGACGCAATAATTAAACGCAAAATATGCTTAATTTTTTTATTCAATGAAAAAAAAAACTTATGGCAAACATTATACTGAACAATGAAATTTGTTATTTATATGTTTTAGGCAAATTAATTTTCTTACAGTTGTTTTAGTGCAATATGATTCAAAAATGAAAACATCAAATAAATGTAGATATATCATTTAGTTTGTTTTTTTATTTTTTGCCTAATAAACAATTTAATTTTTAAAACAAACAAAAAAATTTGTAAACGTTTTGTATTAATTTTACTTAAAAAATGAAAATAAACCTGATCTACTTAATTCAATGGTTACAATGCGTATGCGTAGGGATATTCACGATTTTTTGCAATCTAAGCAAGTTCCTACACACTTGTTTAATAAACATTTGCGGAGTTTAAATAATTTTCCAAAAACAAAATTATTTTTTTGTTTTTCATAATCAACATTATTTAAGTTCTTCCCTTGAAAATTAATTCATTCTAATTAGTAATTATATCCACACTTATATAATAAAGAATTAAAAGTGTTCTGGATTTGCTGATTCTGTTCAGATTGTAAACAGTTTTTAAATTTTTTTGACTATACCTAGGTAATAAAATTTCCAACGGGTGCTTAACCTAAAATAAAAAATAGTTAGGTTTTAATCAATGTTCTATAACCCCTAGTTCAAAATTTAATGATTATCATGCATTTAATTTTAAATTATAGAGTCCTAGATATTTGAGGCTACGAATTTGTTCTATGACTTTGTGGCATCATATCAACTGATCGCAAATCAATTAAGATTTCCCCTATTTAATTATTTATTATTTATCCAATGATTTATTAAGCTCCGTTTTAATTTTAATGCATATTTCTAATCAAACTATGATGTTAAAAGCTGCTAACTTTATTACTAATTTTCTTGAAACTAAATGTATTATTAAATTTAATATATGTATATACTTACTTAAATAAATATATATTGGAAGATTGGTAATAATATTAGTGTTATATTTATACATACCTGTCACTTTAATAATTGTTTGCAACAAGCTTTAAGTACATTATTATTATCGAGATTATTATATACTTAGGCATATTCGATTTTTTTTTGATTTTGATTCGAACATTTGAGAACACAAAAATCTTTAAACTTTCTTTTTTTTTTTTTTATTTAAGCAAACTTTTCTACTGAGCAATTTATTTAAAATTTTAAACATACCATACATACGTTTTATTCTAGCCTCCACGTCAAAAAAAATATGCTAATTTTAGAAAATTGAATATTGAGAAATAGCAAATTAAATACATACCTACCTTACAAGGTTATTACTTACAAGGTTATAACCGAGTAGGTATATTTCAGTTTTAATAGCGCGGAAAAATAATGATGAGGGAAATCATATTTTCTAAATTAAGTAGAAAGCTAGGAAACGAAAATCCACTAGTTCGCGAACACTTAACAATTGTTGAATTATTCATTAAGTATTTCACGAGGGGTCAACCACAGCTTAAATAAAAATGCAAGTATTCCCAATTTTGGCAATAAACTGTATTTATTGCCATATTGCCAATATATTGCCAATATTGCTAATATTCCCAAATATTGCCAAATATTGTCATATGTGACTTGTAGCCCTATCTACGAACGATTTTTGAATTGATTATCAACAGAATTGGAATGCTCTCATCAAGTAGATGCATTTCAATAAAAAAAATTTGAAAATCGGTTTATAAATAGCCGAGAAATCTTAATTTTAGTATTTGAGCAGATTTTCAGTATAAATTTTGCTTGCGGTTTCAAATTGATTATGTTGGATAAATGTCTCTCTACAGCTTTCGTAATTTTCAACCTATCATCAATGTTTAGGTGTCAAAATGAAAGATGAGGTTGTCTTCTATAATTTAACGAAGTAAAAAAAAAATTTATAATATGAGTTACAATGCCTTTAATGCTTGAAAAAGTGACCGGACTGAGTTTTTTTAATTACTTATTATTACTATATCAGTCTTTAAATTCGAAATGATTGGGCGGTTTCAATGATATTTATGTCGTTGGACAGGTAATTAGAACAGCTTTCCATTGGTTTAAAGTAAATGGTGTTTCGATGACTTGTTACCGACTTATGAGTACAAATGTACAAATATATACCTCAGAAAGCATGAAAAATTGCAATTGGTCAATATAAAAAATTCGAGCTGATGCAAACGAACCAAGTATCATTTTTAACTTACTTTTGGGTGAGGATTCAAAAATTATAGTGAGGTCTCTGGAGCATCCATGAAGTTGAAATTTGTTGTGCAGTGTTATTGAACTTTTATAAAAATAATTTTCAATAAATTTTTTCAAAAAATAATTTTTGACAGAAAAAATTGTTATACATGTTCGGTAGTAAATTATTATATTTTGACGGCATAAGAAAAAGAAAAAACGCTACCTATAAAAAAAACTTACTTAATATTTATAGACTTAGTTACTTAATATTTAAAGACTTTACAATCACTTTTTTAATATTATCATTAATATTATAATTATTATTTTTATTTTTTTGAGCTGAGTGATTGAAAAAAAAGTATTCTTTGTCTCCTTTCACAAATTGGTTATTTTGTGTAGAAAACATATTTCTTTATTTGTGTAGAAAATATATTTCTTCCTAGTTATTTGTGTAGGAAATATATTTCTTTAGTTATTGTGGAGAAAATATATTTCTTCATAGTTATTTGTGAACAAAATATATTTCTTCAATGCAAATTATTTGAAAAATATATTTTTGGTAGTTATTGATTTTTCGATAAGAAATATATTTCTTCATAAAAAATATATAAGTTATACCTTGTTCGCACTTCAATATTTTTCCGGACATTACGATTTTTCCGGAAACTTTGTGGATATTATCATACAAAAATTTTTTCCGGATATTTTAATTTCCAGTTCTTTTTTCCACTTAGCTAGTTCCTTTTAGCTACTTTTTGCTAGTTTTGGTACGGTTGGCACCGTTTATTTTGTGTCAAAATGTCAAAAAAATGAAAAAAAAGAAAAAAAAGTGAAATTTAATTTTAAATTTTTAAATTTTTATATAGTAACAGAAAGTTGTTTGCTTTTTTTATTTATGTTTTTTCTAGAATTGTCAAATTTTTTCCACTTCTCAAGTGCGAACGGTAGTTTCAGAAAGTGGAAATTTCCACTTATTTATCCGGATAAATGTTGAAGTGCGAACAAGGTATTAGATAAGAAATATACTTTTTCATAGAAATTATTTGAAAAAAAATATTTTTTCATAGTGTTTTGTTTGGAAATATATTTTTGGTAGCAATTTGTATGGGAAATATATTGCAATATCAATTTTTGTTCCACAGATATCAGAGTGATTTATTCCTTGATTAAAACAAAAGCTACTTAGGTATCTTTGATTAGGAGGAGCGTTGTGGCAGTAACGGTAGTTTCTTTTCTATTTGTTTGTAGTAAGTATATAGAATATTTTCTGTAAAAAGTATACATTTGCAATATTTACATAAAAAGCAATACTTAAAGAGTGCGTTCCCAAACTGAAATTATTTGAAAACATGTAAAATAACAGCTGTGAAATCGTGTCGTTCCAACACTAGAAATGCTAGAAATTAAAATAATTTTTCAGTTTCTAAAATAGTCTCAGTTGCGGAACGCACTGTTAATTTATTTTATTAGAACATGTTAATGTTTTGTGTATAATTGAGACATAATGGATGAAATATTGCCAAACTATTACTCGTATTCCCAATTTATTGCTCTTATTGCCAATTTATTGCCTAAAATTCCCTGTATTGCCAAAAATTCCCCTGTATTGTTTTATTGCCGCAATTAATTGAATTATTCCCTATATTGCCAACTTATTGCCGTTATTGCCGAAGCAAAATGCAAGTATTCCTTTGGTGGTTGACCCCTCGGTATTTCAGTTACCATTTTAAAGCTATGTACAATACTTTTACGCCAAATGAATATAAAAAGGGTC
Source organism: Hybos culiciformis (assembly GCA_964007475.1). Taxonomy (NCBI): domain Eukaryota; kingdom Metazoa; phylum Arthropoda; class Insecta; order Diptera; family Hybotidae; genus Hybos; species Hybos culiciformis. Next base: position 24,190,838 of record OZ023273.1, on the reverse strand, counting down.
TTAAATTTCATACAAAATAAATAAGTTTAATGATTAATTTAATAAAATTTCATGATATTTAGACTACCTATACCGTGAAAATAGTCCAAAAATTCAGTATTCGCCAATAAAAAGTTAATACCTACCTTTGATTCAGCATCTTATACGTACTTACCTACATATTGAATTTAATCGTAAATAGGTAGGTATATAGGTTTATAAAGATAATTATTTGCATTGGAATGCAGTAAACATCGAACAACCTAAGATTGAACTTTGTATACTTATAGCTGATAAAAATTTTTATATTTTGGGATCTGGTAGATAGGTAATACCATAGATTAAGAATACAGAAAGATGGGAAGCTTCATACAACATTATTTTTGGTATTTTTAAGTCAATGTGTTAGTAAAACAAAATAAAATACGTGATAATTATCAATGTATGAAAAGAATTTTATTTAGTTTTACTAACCTTCACAATAAAATACCAAAAAAGACTGAAAAAATGTTGTATAAAGCTTCCAATCTTTCTGTATTCTTAATCTATGGTAATACCTATCTAGCCCTCCTTTACAAATAAATTCAATAAGTAGGTGGGTAGGTTACCAATGGTTTATAAAATAAAATATATACGGTTATTAGTTTAACTTAAGATCGCTGAGTTAATTCATCAGTCAGTCAGGTTAGGACTCCACCAGAAATCAGAATAAGACAAGAGACTTCTTTATTCTTTGATAATTTTTATTTCGCATAAGTGTACCTACACCTTTTAAATTATACCTTTTTTTTTTAATTAACTTAACACATTTCAATTTAATAATAAGAAAGATTTAAGAAATTAATGTTTTTTTTTTTTTAATATATGTATTTTTATTTATTTAATAATTTAATATTAATAAAATATAAATTTTTTGTTTTTCTTATCACTTCACCACTTCATTATTCACTTTTTCTACTATACTGGCCTTTGTTTTGAATTTATTTAACATTAGCGTTGCCAGACAAATTAAAAAAAAAACAAGAAAGTAAACTATCATGTTAATTAAAATTATCGTGATTTTTGTCGATTGTAGTAATAAATTAACGTCGGCTCCATTAATGGTACATGGAGCGATAGAATGATCACAATTCACGTAACTTTAAAATCACAATTATATTTGTTATATTTTATTAAACAAGTTTATCGAATAATAATTTGTAAGATTAGTACACTAAACGTTTTGATTTTAATAGCTTTAGTACAACTGATCGTGTGTATGTGTATGATAAAATGGAGTAGGCATAGGGCAAAAGACCCTATTATAATTTTGTTCGCATTCAAATTTAAAATCCACTAATAGGAGAATATTAGTGGATTATTTTTTGTTAATGAGCAAAATAGCAAAATGCAAAAGGAAAAAAGAATTTGCCACAATTTTTTTACTACTAATGCGAACAAGGTATTATGCGGCCCATACACGGTACAACTTTGTTGTAAAACATGTTGACAACATGGCAAATTGTATCGTGTGTGGGCAAGTTGACAACTTGTTTGTTGGAAGTTGGTTAGCAAAAAATACAAAAATTTTAATATTAAGTTGTGTCATGAGTGCCAAAACGTACAACTTGTTGTTACATGTTGTACAACCAAGTTGGACCGTGTATGGCATTAAAACTACATAGTACACATAGGCTATCAATATAAAAACACCAACTAAAGAAAAAACACATATTTTGCTTTGAAATTTACAATTTTATTTTATTTTTGTTGAAAAAAAAAATTCTGGCAATACCATTGCACTATTTTGTTTACTTTAATTTTACTACGTCAACTAACTTACAGCTGTTTCTGTCATCTACCGGCACAACACGACAGTCGGAGTCGACATTTTTTTAAGATAATTTTTTTTAAATGAAAGAAAAGCAAATAAAAAGATTATAAAAATTTAAAATATTATTATATTGAGAGAAAAAAATTTAAATTATAAGATTTAGTGAAATTTTTTATTATTATTATTTTAAATATTTAAATAAATTAAAATAATTAAAAAAAAATAAATAAATAAATAACTAGAAATTAAGAAAGAAAAATGTTAATAGATTCAAAAATTTCTTCCCTATCGATATTTTTATTAAGCATTGAATTTTTTATTCTGCCAACGATAGCTGCACATGCACATGTTGATCGGCCAAGAGGGGTTTCTTTATCACGAAAGCCATTGTACCCAAGACAGGATATTTTTACTTGTGTCGATGGATCCAAAAGAATAAAATATTCTCAGGTGGGTATACCTAGTTAAAAAAAAAAACATTTTTTTAACTAAATAACTTATTTCTACATCTAAAAATTGTTTACGTTTTAGATTTTGATTCGTTTACTGCTTTGTTAGACTATCTTCTGATGCTTCTAAAGGCCAATTTGTTGAATATTAAATATACCTTCTTAAGTACAGATAACCTAGGTAGGTACTACTACCTAACCTTTTAATGTAAATGCAAATTTTCAGAAGAACCTCCAAGAAAATTAAATAGTATTTACTTACCAACAATTTATTATAGCCATTATTTGTCAGATATCAAAATTTCCAATGAAAGAAACCAAAAAAATATTTTTGAATTATACCTAGTACAAATTTTTCAATGTCCTATGAATAAAAAAGAAACAAAATATTGAAATTAAAATTTTATTTCTTTTTTTACTTTACTAAGTAGCACGAACTATCTTTCTATAATCTATACCTATGTATATAATTATTTATAAATAACTTAATGTAGTAATGGTAGTAATGTATATTATTCTTGGTAAGTGCATAGGTATTAAAAGAACAAAACGTTAAGAAAAACAAATTAAAGCTTATATTTTTTCCTTCATTATCAATATAACATAACTTGCGGAAATGGCTTAATTTTATAAGAATCGGAAGATATTTACCTTGTTTGTGTTTTTTTCTGGAAAAATAAGTTGTATAGGTACTTACAAAGTTTTTATCAAAAAAAAAAATAGATTTGACTTTTTATCAATAAACGATAGAATATTTTTTACTTTGTGACGTGTACTTTGTTTCTTTACACATTATGTGAATTCTACACATTATGTGAATTCTACACAACTTATTAATTTTTTTTTAGTACTTAGGTACACTTTCTTTTGTTCCGATTTTGAATCATTAGTGATTTAAATTTTATTTGAAAGCTTAAATCTTAAATTATTCACTTTTAATTGAAACATGTTTCCTTAATATTACATTTTTACTTTTAGTTAAATGATGATTATTGCGACTGTCAAGATGGTAGTGATGAACCCGGAACCTCAGGTGAAAATACAATTTAAATTGCAACAAACAATTTTAAATTAAGTTCTAATCTCCGAAATATAATTTTACCTATTCATTGTTTCATTATTTTTAAAAAAAAAAATTAATTGATTAAATTTTAACAATTTTATCCTGAAAAACTTGTGCAAGAATCAGAGTTCTATTGAACTAAAATTTTTCAAATGGCTTAGTGTTACAACTTTGTTTACTTAACAGTATAAAAATTAAAACTAATAAGTATATTATTTATTTCTCAAATAGCTTGTCCTAATGGATTCTTCCATTGTACAAATACTGGACATCGTCCAAAAAACATTCCAAGTTCTCGTGTTAATGATGGAATTTGTGATTGCTGTGATTCCAGTGATGAATATAATTCAAATGCAAAATGTATAAATAACTGTTTAGAATTAGGAAGAGCTGAAAGGCAAAAGGAAAAATCACGTCAAGAATTATTGAAAAAAGGTGTTCAACTCAGAGCAGATTTAGCAACAAAAGGTAATGCCCGTAAAATCGAAAGAGAAACTAGACTAGCTGAATTGGAAAAACGAAAAGCAGATGCGGAAGCTATAAAACAAGAAAAAGAAAATATTAAAAAAGAAATTGAATCTTATGAAAATGAAGCCTTAGGTAAGTAAAATCATACTCAGATATCTGTTAGTATTAATGTTGCCTTAATTTCTCTTAATTTGATATCTTCTCCTGTGTTTGTTGAGAGAATATTCATTAGTATCTAAGCTTTTCTATTTAACTTTTCTTTAATGAAATAGGTAAATACTTTTTATTTTTCTGACTGTGCAATTTCTTTTAACTTATTAGCTTAATAATTTCGTTTCAACTTTGTTTTGTAGATGTGTATCGCCAAATGCAGGAAGAAGAGAAACGTCTGAAGGAAGACAAAGAAGCTCAAGAAACTAGACGTGAAGCTGAAGATACATTTGAACGTTACGATTCAAATAAAGATGGTTACATCGATAAAGTTGAAATTCAAACAAGAATTGTTTTTGACAGAAATAGAGATGGGGCTGTTGACGACGAAGAAGCACGATTTTTTTTAGACGAAAGTGACCGTGTTACTAAGGATCAATTTGTGACAACATGTTGGTCACGCATCAAACCGAGATTAATGTTAGATTCAGGTCTTTTCGAACCACCACAACGAGAGGAAGAAAAGGAGCCTGAAGAGAAGGCAACAGAAGATGAAGCAGAACTTTTGAATAAAGAAGATGAACATGTTGACGAGGATGAAGGTGCTGAAGAAGATGACACTGGTGAAGGTGAAGTCGAAGAACAACAACAAAATGCACAACCAGAATATGATCCAGAAACACAAAAATTAATAGAGCAAGCGAATCTAGCAAGAACAGATTATGAAGATGCGATGAAAGCTGTTTCAGAAATAGACGATGAAATCCGTGAAATTGATGAACAAAATTCTAAGGATTATGGTGAAGAACAAGAATATGCTACATTAGATGGTGAATGTTTCTCTTACGAAGATAGGGAGTATGTTTACAAGCTATGTCCTTTCGATAAGACATCTCAACAACCACGCGCAGGTGGTGGAGAAACAAGGTAATTATTTTTTTTACATATTATTTTTTTTATGTTATCTAAAACTAAATTACTTCATTATTTTGTCGAAACAATAATTTCATAATCAATCAATTAATAATATACTTAAAATTAACATTAATTCATAAAAATAAATATTGTTTTCAGACTTGGGAAATGGGAACGTTGGGATGGAAAATCCTATAAGTACTCCCACATGTTGTATAGTAATGGTGCCAGTTGTTGGAATGGTCCACAACGATCGCTTTTGGTTAAAATCGAATGCGGCCTGGAAAATCGTATAACATCTGTCACTGAACCAAACCGTTGTGAATATCATATGTCTTTTGAAACACCAGCTGCATGTATTAATATGAAAGAGGAATTAAGTGAAGATGAAGAAGAAATTCATGATGAGCTTTGAAACGTTACATTTTTTACATCATTAAGATAATTAATTATAATTCATTGATAGAAAAAGCAGTTAGTTTTTTTTTTCTAAGTAAAAATATGTACAATGTTTGAAATTTCAAAATTATCTTAAGTTAAATGTGAATAGTTATTTTGTATTTTTTTTTAATGATTATGTAAAAAGAATTTTTGATTTTATTGTAAAATCATTCCGAAATTTATATCAGAATCGTTTCAGAACAGAGTGTTCTGAATATTCTTCAAAATAAAAACTTTTTTTTTAATAATATATGAAATTATTTATTTGTTCAATTAAAAGAGTAATTTCAATTAGAATAATAAAACTGGCCAACGCAATTCTACGAGCAAGTTTAATAAATATGTTTTGTAAGATATCAAAAATTTTATGTCAAGTCAAAAAATAGTATTGTTTTAAGAGTAATTAATAAAGATATTTTTAATGACACAAAGAAAATAAAAAAAAATTCATGAGAAAAAATTACGAATTAAATATTAAGCACTTGAAAACTTTTAAAAAATTTAAGAAAAACTAAAATAAAAGACCTAGAAAAATAAGTTTCTATTTTACCCAAAAAATAAATATGTTTTACAGAAAATATATTTTTTTTTTTTTTTTAGAAAAGCAAATTAACTATTCTGTTAATAAAAATTTAACTTCTGCTTTTAAAATATTAACAACTGGAAATACGTTGAAAATAGTTATTATCTCCTGCAATTTAGAAACTATTTCCTTATATTTTGTAGAATTTTTTATTCGAATCACATTCTAGTGAAAAATTATTTTTTGAGAATAGGTATTAGAGAATATTCAAATTTAATTTTTAAATGTGATTAATGAAAATGCTATCACAATTGAATAGATCGTTTAATTTTGATTTTCTATTACCTATTACTACTACGGTATTACTAGGTATTTGTTTTCTCAGACAAAAAGATTTTTTGTTATTAATTTTAGATTATAAAATAGATTCTAGAATAAAAGTAGTAAATTTCCTGAAAAAACACATGTGAAAGAATATTTAATTAGAATATAAAAACAAAAGTTTACAGTTTAACTATTTTATTTTTTTATAGCCTTCGGACAAATAATTATCTTCCTATTTACATTTATTTTACAATATTGGCTTAGAAAAATTCTAATATGTACTTTTTCTACTTTTTCTTAATATATTTTAAATATTTTTTAGAACTAAATGTATCTTCAACTTCTTCTTCAATTGTAATTTTCTGTTTTGGTTTTCTGGCTTCAATTCTTGCTTTTTGCTCACTTTCACTCAACAAACTTAAATCTAATGGAAGCTAAAATGAAAAACAAAAATAAAGTTAAACAAACAATAAGCAAACATTTTATAAGAAAATTAAAAGTGAAAGAATTAAATGGGCGAAATATTTTGGAATAATCATTTTATGTTGAATTTTTTTTTTGTTTAATTGGTTGGCTACCTTCTTCGTCAGATAGCTACCTAATGTATTTTTCGTGCATGAGTCAGACAAGAAAGGTAGGTAGGTACCTTTATAATTTTTCGCGGCTCATGATATCTAATGTTAATTGATGATCCGTCTGGATTCACCAAAACCACTGGATATTGACGACTGTAAATAGAACGATGAATTTTAGTCACTGCAGCAGTTGCTGATGATATATCTCTTGTTTGAGTTTGATTCAATTTTAAAAAAATATTGCTTCGCATAAATTTAAAGAACGGCATAATTTCTCAAATTGTATTTGGTGCTAACGACGAAGGACAATTTTATTTATAAATTTTCAAAAAAAAATAAAAATTTTACAATTTACAAATTTATTTTGATCTGTTATTAATTCTCTCTGCTGAATAATAAAATTTTAGACATTTACAACATTGTTGCCAGCAAATGCTGTTTATATAAGAAATTTTTACGGATTTCGGGTTTAAATAAAGTTTCGCAAATACTCAAATAGTTGTTGAGTTAAAGGAGGTTTAAGATACAAAAAATTTAGCTGTTTTAAACTTTAGTTAAAACACAGCAAACATAAAAATTTAACAAAGTAAAATACACATAATTATGTACATTCTCAAAGTTCAACCTTTCCAATGATGTGTTCTGTATCGGTAGCGACGAGTTTCCGTTTATCTAGAGAAATAAATCTCTATGAAATAAGCCGGTTTGTTGACAGCCAAGTTTGATAATCACTGAAACCTCATAGCGAGCGCGAACCACACACTATTGTTTATGTTTTTATTACTATTATTTTTTATTTAAAAAAAAGGTATTTAATTTAGTTTAACTTTAAAAAAAAATTAAATAAAAATAATAAAATGGATAAATCTTTATACGGAAAAATCATGATGACACCAAGAACACGTCAAAGCTCAGCAAGTTCAATTATTTCCGGGAGGAAATCTGGTATAGGTGGTCAGAGTGGGTTCAAAAAAGGATCAAATGTGGGGTAGGATTTTTTTTAAAAATTCAGATTTTTTTGCCATTCAAAATGTATGTTTTTTTTTTTTTAATAAATATATATTTCTTTAGACGTTTTAGTATGTCTGGTCGTTCGAATCAATCTCTCCAGGTTATTGCTCGATCCGAATATAATATTATCGAAAATTATGGTCAGCCAATTCCGGTAATGGTTAATGAAGCTCTAACATTTTCTGAACGACATTCAGCAGTTTCTATTAATTGCTCAGACAATGGATGGGCTTGGGTAAGTTTTATTCATTGAAAAAATTTTAATAATTGAATAAAAAAAAAAACGATTTAAGCTTCGTTTTAATTTTTTTTAACATTGTAATAAAATTTCTAATATGTTAACAGGCTGTAAGTGGTCGACGTCTTTTAGTTTGGCAATATAAAGGTGGTAAAATGGGATCTCCACGTTCTGAACTCATAAGAACTCCCCAAAGAAGAGGAACATCTGCTCAATGCAGAGAATTAACATTGCCACATTGTGATATTGGGCACAAGGCATCCCTTATATCAGTGTTTTTACCAGATGAACAACAAATGGCCGCTTGTCTTGCTGTTTCACCAACTGGTGATGTTCGTTATTGGCCGTCCATTGCTCATGATGGTTCTTCAATTGATTCTACAGGAATTTTAGAAGGACAAGAATTAGATTATATGCTTAATATTAATCCTCAAGGTTATATTTTAATAACAACCACTTGTCATTTAGTGTTATTACAATTACAATTAATAAATGGACGTCATACAATTCAGCATAAGGCAATTAAGCCGCCCTCAGGATTTTTCGGTGGTATTGGAAAAAAATTATCATCAATTTTAATTGGAATGAATAGTGGTCAAGATAAAGAAAACGTAAGAATTTCTGAACGTTACATTTTTGTTACAAAATGTTTTAAAAAAAATTGGTTTTTTTTAGAAATTTGTAAAAATTATTGGAGAAAAATATGAAGACAACGATTGGCAGATTACAGTTCTGGCTGATAAATGGTTGCAACGCTGGATTTTTACCAATAATGGCACTGAACAATTTATATTCGAAGATCATGAAATCTATCGAAAGATTCGTGAACAATTTCAGCAAAAGTTTTGGGCAGGACGAGGTCTATTTTCAATGTTTTAATACTATTTATTTACAATTTTCAAATGAAAAAAAAAATTTCCTTTCAGAAATCAGCGACATTGAACTGAATTTTCTCGATTTACAGACTAGTGATTCGAAAATTTATACTTTATGTGGTGCTGTTAATAATCTGCATACACCACAAATGTATTATTCAATTGGTAATTTTTTTTTGAAAATATAAATAAAACTTAATTCAAAAACCTTACTAACAACTTATATTATATTTCAGTTGTTTTAGATGAAGAGAATGATTTAATGAATATTTTAGAGTTCATTCCATTGAAGTTAACATTATTTTACAGTAATGGCACAGAAAATGAGTGCTTAAAGCTACGCTTTATTTTAAATCGTGGAATTTCTTACGTTTACAGTGAACGTGTAATTTATCCAATCAGTTTGTTGCAAACATTAATCACTGATTCAACAGAAATTGAAAAAATAGAACTCCCATCACGTGAAGATAAAATATTGAATGCTTCGATTTGTGATAATATTCCATTATTTTTTAGCAGAGCGCATGGCCTTGTTTGTATATCACCATCTGATTTTGATCAAAACGATTTCATGAATCAATCTCAACAATCGTTCATTGAGATATTTTCACCATCAGCACAATTGCAACAACAACAGCAAATTTTTGGTGACAGCTTAAATCAAACCACAAATTTAACTATGTATGAATTGGATCCGGATGAAATTTGTAATACCTATAAGGATGAAATCAGCCAAATGAAGGCAGCTTTCATTTATCATTTAAAGCGAAACACTCAAATGTGTAATTCAATATTAGAAAACATTCTCCCTACTGATAAAGAAGGTATCCATCAAATGGATTCATTGCTTGATAAAATGGTTATATCGATTGCAGAAGATTTGGCAGAAGACGTACCAGCAGCCGATCCTCGTTGGGAAAATAGTATAGTGCAAAACAAATCAAATGTTAGCTTAGGCAGTTCGGCTTCAATGCAAATTATAACTCAGTTGCGTGAGAAAAACATAGCTATGTGTCATTTTGTTGATTTCCTACATGCAAATGAGTTGTGGAAACGGTTGAATGCTGTTTCCTATAGAGGTAATTTAAAATCAACATGTCATGTACTATCAGATATCAATGAAAAAATTATCGGAGCAATAGCATTAAAATCAATATCACAAAACTCGAAATTGGTTGATGAAGCGATGCAAATTGTTGTGGGTGAATGGAATGAAAATCCTGCTGGAAGTTTGATTTATCAGGATTTGTTTTATGTAAAGCTAACAAAATTTCATGATATATTTCGAGCTTTCAGCCATTTAATTGATATATTAATTGAAGAACAAAATTCTTTAGCACCTGAGATGATTTGTAAAGTTAATTCAATGATTTTGCAAATTTTAAATGAAGTTATGCATTTCAGAGAACATAAAGCAAAATTATATAATCTTCCGGTTGCGATGAAAATTAAGTATGAGTATTTACCTTGGACAGCTTCATCAGGCAAGAATGGAATAAGGGACATTATTTTACATTTTGTTGAAATTACTTTAAAGTCAGGAGCCAGAGCAACTGGTGAACCAGAGGTTAAACAACGTTTATATCAACAATTGGTCGAGTTAATTGATTTTGTTTTAGATGGTCGGAAGAATTATCTTGATAGTGTTAAAGATAACGATAAATACGGAATTATGTTACAACAATTTGAATCACAACGTAGGGATTTGATATATCCTTTGGGTTAGTTGACAACAGAATATGAGAAATAATTTAAACAAAATAATTTCATTTGCATCCAATTAAAATTCAATAATTTAATTGATAATTCATAAAAACAATTAATTTTGAAACTTGATTTTTTCTAAAATTAAATAAAAATGTTGACTATTTTAATATTTTTTCAGTTGAGGACGAACAGTACGAATTATCCGCTAAGCTTGCAGAAAAATATTTAGATTTTCAAACATTAGTTATAATTTGTGATAAAACGGAGAACCAAGAACGCTTGAATCACTACATTGAACGCTTCCAGGAACATGAATTTTCTCAATTTGCTATAAATTGGCATTTAAGACAAAACAAACAAGGTGATTTATTTGAGAAATTTAAGAATAATCAAACGGCTTTGTCACAATTTCTTAGTGATCATCCTTCGTTGGCATGGATTCAACGAATATTCAATGGTGACTTTGGAAGAGCATCAAAAATTCTTCTTCAATTGGCCCAAGATGAGGAAGAATACATATCTAGAAAAAAGGTAAGAGCATGAGATTCATTCTAGACGTTGATAAAATAATATCGAACAAACTTCTCAACTTGCTTTTAAAACCTATTGTTTTAATATACGCATACAAATATATTTTGCAGTTTGACTAAAGTGAGAAAAATGTGAATTTGAAAAAGTCTTCCATCAACCAATATTTGTCGAGTAAAGTTTCTAGTTGACACTTCTTCATTTTATCGAAGTCTCTTAATCGAAGTCTCTTAACGTTCCAAATATTATTTAAAAAAATGTTAATTTTTTTTACATAGACAATGTTATCTCTGGCAAAACTATCGTCGTTAGCCATAGATGCTGATGTAATGGTACAAATTGCCGATATAAATGCTGAATTAAATTTGATTGATTACCAAGAACAATTACCCGAAGTTGCTCTAGCTGCATTTGGTTTTGATACAGAAAATCAAAAAGTTCTGAAACCAGAAGAAGTTATTAATGTGAGTAATCTAAAAAAAAATTTCTTAAAACTTTAATTACTTATTCAAATAAAAATTAATTTTTAGCTGTTCATTGCTGAAGAAAATGAAAATGGAACTGAATTTGATTTCTTAAAAGCATTAGAATTACTAAATTATGTTGAGGATCCATTTGAAGTGCGACATAAGATTTGGTGTACAGCAATTTTAAGAGATTTTTGGACTGATTATGATATGAATTCAGCGCTGGATCAAATGCAAAATATGATGTTTTTTAAATTAATTGATGTTTGTTATTTAATGGGTAAGACAATTAAATAAATATGTAATCCATAGAACTTATTGAAGCTAAATAAAATTATTTTTCATGCATATTGTCTAAGTCATGAATATGTTATAAGTTTCAATGTTGAAATGAATATAATTGTGTAAAATATTCTTTTTTTTCAGATGGTAACCTTGAAAATTTTTTACCGCCTCAAGAAGAATTTTTAAACAGCACTGAACTAGGGGACTTAATAACAAATAAATCATTTCAATATTTGATGAAATTAGGTTATGAACATATATCAGATTCTTATAATAAAAAGGATTCAATTGCGGATGATTGAATTTTGTTATTTTAAAATTACCGAATTGTATTTTTTTTGATTGAAATTAATTCTGAATTTGTTATTAGAAAATAATAACCTAGTTAATAGTAAACCATTTTTTTATATATTTTTTTAAATACAAGATTTATAAAACGTATGTGTAAGATAATGAAGATAGATCAATTTCAATCTATTATTGTAAATTTTTTTAGCATTTATGTTTTGCATTAATATGTATTTGTTTGTATGAAAAATAAAAGTTTAAAAAAGATTTAAATATTTTTAACTTTTCAATGCGTTATTTAATGACAAGAATTTCAATCATACCATAATATTCAAAAACTGAATCTACTGAAAAAATTCAGCTCTTTCTTTTCGGAAAAATTGATTGCTTTGAAATAAATCATGAATCTACAGGAGCTTAACTATTCTTTTCCCTTGACAAACAATTTGAATATATGTATTATTATGTTTATTGTTAGAAATTGAAATTTTATGCTTTTGTGTACATCATTTATATTTAGTTTATGAAGTTGTAGAATTATTTTAATTATCATAATCAGAAAAAAATCCGTTTAAAATAATATTGTGCAAGTATAATAAGTTTAAAAATAATTGTAAATAAATTATTTTATTTTTATTGATTTGTGGTTACCATATTGTCCACGTTAATATGTTTATGTTACCTACACATAATATCATGTTACAATTACCTCAATCTTCACAAATATAACTTTATCTGTATTTAATTTAAGCTAATGCTAATATTGTATTATTTTCTTTCACTTTAAATTATTATGTAGTAAATATATATTATTAATTTAAAGTATGTATACAAACTATTCTAATAAGAATTATATAAAAAGAATTTTATAAAAAGTGTAATAATTCAAAAATTTATTTTATGATAGAAAAATTCCAATAAAAATCGGACTTTAAAAAGGTACTTAAAAAGAATAAGTATGAAAATTTGAGTCCATAAAAAAAATATTCTTGTTGAAGCAACATGTTCTGACCTTTTTTTTTTTTATAACATTGTATTTTATCTAATTAAATTTTGATAAAAATGTAACAAGTATCTGACATCACATCTGAAAATAAAAAATAACGTGCGTTTTCCACAAGCTCTTATGAAAGTAAAATTTCTAGAGAAACCTTACAATAGAAATACATGCAAAATATGCGTAGATATCTTATTTATTTATGTAAACAAAACATTATGTAGGGTGAATTATATTTTATTAACAATATTTATTTTGAATTTTTTAAATTACAAAAAAATTTGAAAAGAAAATATTATTTATTTTATGAATAACTAATAATGTTGATAATTATCGCATAAAAAAATCAAAATTTTTGATGGTTAATAATATACATTATTAAATTTATAAATCTTTTGAATCTTTTTGTTCTGAACATCTTACTTATTTTATGTATTTGACCCTATCTAATTATTTTCAAAATAATAAAATATTATTTATTTACTTACCACAAGATTAACAGTTACAAATAACATATTAGTTTAATTATAAATATTTTGTAACACAATGTCTAGCATCAGCTATAATTTTCGTTCATGAAGTATATCCGTAATGGGAAAAATCTAATGATATCAAAAACATTCATGTAATGAATAAGTAAATTACGCTGTCTACCTACCTTTATACTTTATATTTAATAAAATGATTAAAAATGTACATGTATTCATCGATTTAATGAAAAAAAAGTGATATGGGCCTTAATTTTGGATTAAATGAATATTGGTACCCGATAAATTGGTTCTTAGGTTTTGTTGCCTTTTTTTTTAAGTAAACTTAATTTTCTCTTCGTTATCGTACAGCTTTTATTTGGCATTTCTCACAGACGTATTATAAAGTTAAATTGTGTACAAAAAAAAATAATTAATAAAATTTTAACTTCATTTTATCTTATTTATAATATTATTTATTATTGGATAAAATAAACATAATTTTTTTTTTTATTTGGGAAATAAAGCAATAATAATAGTATTTTTTGTGCAAAATGAGAATGCCTAGAAATGTCGCCATACTGCAATATCAAATATCAGTAAAAATGTTAAGGAAAACTGTATGAAACTATTTTTATTTTTCTTTTTTAATAAATTTGTTTCAAATTTCATATTAGTTTTTCTTCTATTACTTTCAGTTGGTTATTTGGCGTCAATAATAATTGTCTTAAACTCGGAATAAATAAACTTTTTAAAAATATAATATTTAAAGAAAGAAAAAAAAAAAAATATTTATTATTAAAAAAACTTTTAATTGAAAAAAAAAACTATTTAAATCGATACTAAATCCTTATCTTGAGAAGATCAAAGTATTTTCGCGACCGCTAAAATATAAAAAAAAAATTTTGAGATGTAAAAATGTAGATTAAAAATAAAATTAATAATGAGTTCATCGTAGTCTTAGCATAGTTTTGTATTAAAAAAAAGGAATTCTTTAAATAATAAGAAAAAAAAAACTAACTTGTACTTTATGGGATTAATTTGAAAGGATTTAATGTTCTCTAAAACTATTTTATTTAAAAAAAATACGTGCCTGTATTTATAGAAAAGATTTTTTCGGCGCCTGTAGGTATTCTACTCTTTATTAAATTTTCCTTGATGGAGATTTATCATTGGCATAAACGACATCATATGTACCAAACAGAAAGAATCATATTGAGAGGTCCAAGTTTAGTGAATACTTAAACGAAAATAGATAAATAAATAAAATTCACTAAACAAGCAACATATTAGACTAATTTAAACAAAAAATATGTATACAAATTTTTCATCTTATGTATATTTTAATTTTTAATCCTTTGAATCTGAATTTAGCAAATTTATTCTGCAAGTTGTCAAAATGTTACTGAAATTATTAAACCGTAGGTAATAGGAAGTTTGAAGGATTGAAGTTCGAAGTAGCCTACAAACATTAATTTATTCTCATTTTTTAAGATAAAAACCAAAATTTGAAAAACTCTTTAAAAAAAGAAATATTTAAAATCTACGATATTCAAGTTCATGGATTAAATGTTTTGTGATAATGTTTTCGTTAATTACTTTAGAATTTTTATTTCATTATCTCTCATTTAATTATTAAATTTTCTTTAAATTTTAAATTACGAAGGTCCTGAAATTAAAATTCTTCATCGGTTTTAAAAAACCCATTTTGACAATATTGAGTTTCAAGCTAAAATTATTAAATTCTTCGTCTAAAAAAGGATAATGAAACGGTTTCAAATATGACTTTTTATCTAATCAGGTAACGCTGAGAAGTGCACTTAGGACATAGATGCAAGCCAATTTAAGGGTTCAAGAGTAAAAAGGCTATTTATATTAAATATTGTATGTAAACAATATTTCGTTAATGATTTCGTATAATATCTAAGCTTTAATAATAAGTGACAAAAATAAGCTTTAATAATAAAAAAGAAGGATTTGACATTTTTGAATAATTTGTAAAGGATAATATAGCTATTTGAATTGCTGGACAACGTAATTAATTAGATTAAAATAATTCAAACAATAATTAAAAAAAAAAGAAAACAAAAAAATTCTATGTCGGTGTTTTAGAGATAAAGGAATATAATTTACTTAGTTTTTTTTTTTTCAGGAAACAAGTAAGTTGAATTATGTTTATTTAATTAAAAATAAATGTACAAAATTTATCTGTGAAGTATGTATGTTATTTTTATAATTAAGTTTTAATTTCAAAATAATTTGCTCTACTAAGGGATATTCAATTGTACATTGAACGAAGCTTGAAAGCTTAATGCTATTGATATATTAAAAAAAGACAATACATATTTGAAAAAATGTGCATTTATGTGTATTTACATAAGTTTCAAAACTTTATTAGTCCTCTAAAAAAAATAATTGTAAATAAGTAATTACGAACTTTTTTTTTTTTTTCGACATAAGTTATCATCTTACTATAAAAACTTTCTAGTTTCTTAAATAAATTTCAGAAAAAATTTTAATTGCAAAACTCTCCAAATTCGTTTTAAACTCTAAAACTGACAAAGTTGCGAAATTCAAATCCATTTATTTCCTTAATTATAAACTCACAAACTTAATCAATTATTTTCAAAGCTCTGGATTCCAATTTTAAGATGCAAAACTATTTTTCCATTTAAAAACTACTTATTTCTAGTGATATTTACTTTTCCTATTCCTCTGCACTAGAAAATGTGATCCACACAGAAATACAGGCATGAGAAAATATTCGCTGAAATACTTTATTTTTCTAAAGTTATTTTTACATTTATTTCGATTTTGATAATTTTGAAACTAGACATCTCATATGTACATAACTTCTCATCTGCTCGATTTTAATAATTTTTATTAATTATTGGTAAATTAAACAATTTTAAGCTTTCTAACTATTTTGTAGTACACATTTACAAAAATACTTAATTT
This sequence comes from Hybos culiciformis, assembly GCA_964007475.1. NCBI lineage: Eukaryota > Metazoa > Arthropoda > Insecta > Diptera > Hybotidae > Hybos > Hybos culiciformis. The sequence goes on along the minus strand of OZ023273.1, from coordinate 24,174,317 downwards.
TATGAATAACAACAATCATTTCTTGTCGCCATATTAACTATGTATTTTTGCGTATTTTATTACCTATATAATAAATTGTAAATAGTGTAAGGCTTCTTTTAATCAGGTTTTGAAGTCAACGACATAAGAAAAAAAAATGAACTTTCCAAAACATTACATACACATTTACACTTCCGGCTTTTCATTGAACAAAAATATATAGGCTAAATGAATAAAAGTTGAATGAAAAGTTTAAAATTCATGTTAAAAACGATAATGAAATGTATGTAGTTTTAGTTCAAATAACAACATATTAAATAAAAGAAGCTAAAGTATAAAATTTACATAAGATAAAATTATACCGTTATTTAAAATCTAAAATTTAATTATAATTTTCATATTTGTAAATGATCTTAGAGTTTTTAAAATATACATATACTCGTACTCACTAGCGGATCTAGGACTAAGGGGGGGTTATTTTTTATAATATTTCAACGAATTCTAAAAATAATTTATTTTCAATCTCAGTTTTAATCTAGGATCAACGACGAGGACGTGGTGAAAATTATGATTTCATTTTTCATTAATTTTTCACTAAAGAAATTTGTTCTTAAGCCACGACAAAAATCATCGACAAAAATCTTCGTAAAAATAAAATTTTACTCACGAAGATAGTATATAGTAGTTTCAGCGTATCTGGCGGGAAATTGTTTTGTTTGAGAGAATTTTTTTCACTGGAATTTTTAATTGGACATTTTTTTTTTGACTGGATTTCATCAAAAATAAGGTCATACTTTTTTGAATGATTCAGTAAAAAAATCTCAATTATTTCTTATTTTTTTCCTTTTTTTATTCTTCGAAACCAATGTTGTTTTCGTTTTCCTATTCCAAAAAAAATTTTCTATAAAATAGGAACAATTGAAACTTACGCTATAAATTCTTAAATTGATATAAAGTTTTTTTTATATCCAAATTTATAAATACGAATAATTCTGTAATTAAGAATTGTTTGCAAAAACTTGTCATTTTATATTATTAATTTCCAAGCATTCACATGTACAATGGTACAAAATAAAACAAATAGTTTTAAGAATTTTGTTATTTAATAAAATAAATTGATATTATGTTAAAAGTTTGAATTAAAAATTTAGTTTTGACTAGAAATATGACTGGATTAAGTTTTAAAAATTGTTGACAGACAATTTGGATAACTGCTTATTTTATTTTTCTCGTTTGTTTTCGAATTGAATCCAAGTTAGCATTATTGTTAAAAGTTTTGCGTTTCCTTTTTAATTTTGTAAGTGTTAATGTTTTTTTTTGTTTCCCCAAACCCCCCCCCTCCTGAATCCGCCAGTGCTCGTACTCATATATTTATTACTTGTAATAAGATTGCAGAAGAAACTAACATCCGAATTTATATAACGAATTTATGTGAATTTTCCCTTTTTTGTTTAATCTATATAATAATTTATAAAAACAAAACATTCTAATGTTTTTTAAACGAATTGTCTCAACTTAATCAAGACCTAAAGAAATTCCGAAATCAGGACATATATATTATTTATATATATATATTTATATATATTATTTATATATATATTTATATATATTATTTATTTAACAATCCGACATTATAACACCTAAAACATTATTAATTTTTATAAACTCATAATTTTGGAAGATATTCGAATTCAGCTCACAATTAAATTGAAATTTATTTTCTCTATAATAAATGTTGTCCAGGCTAATAATTTATTGTTGTTGTTCTGTTAAAACTCAAAAAACACCGCAATTTATGTGAGAAAATGGATTTAGGTAATTTTCACTCTCAACAACTAATGAACGAGTAGACGTATAGAACTTTTGCACTTTTACTTTTGCACTTTTACTTTTGCACTTTCAGTATTCTCTTACACGATATGCATCTCAACAAAACGGCGCTACAATGTGTTCGTATATATAATCTTATACATACTTATACAATAAATATTCATATAAATTTTAAAATTTCTTGTAGTTATTGAAAAAGTTTTAAATTTCATAAGATCAATTTTCTAATCTTGACATTTATGTACGTAACTTATATTTATCGTTAAATTAGACATGCATATTAAATTAAATGTAATTTAATGAAACTGAAAAGAATGTTATGGTAATAAAACAATCCCAAATGATTTTTAATTTTTCAAAATTTTTTGGTTTTAATTTTAATTACCAAACTTTTTTGAGTTGAAGTACACAGCAACTCTGGAAATTAAACACATAATTATATTAAATGTTTGTTCTTCATAATAATAATATCATCATCTTCATTATAATCATAATATTCTTCTCAGTGTGTAAATCATTAGTATGGCATTTGCGGCTGATTTGTTAATGTATTCTTCTATCAGAAAAATGTCAACAGGAACACCGACAGAAAGTACACCGCTAACATCATCAGGACCTCCTCCGCAAACATCAATATATCCTGGGCCTACTTTTGTCTTCCCAGGTGTTTCAGCTAGAACAAGAAGGAAGCAATTGCAACAATTCCAATGTTGTTTGTGCTCCATTTTTTTGTAAATATAATTCTATTTTTAATTAAAGTTTTATTTTGTTTTTTTATTATTTAGTTTATTTGTTATTTCGATACAAATAATATTTAATATTGTAAGTTTTTAAAACATTATACATAAGCCGAATGTAATCTGTTCACACTCAAGAGATCAAATAAGTACTTTCGAAAAATTTAGAAGTTCGGTTATTCTTAATCTAGGAATTTTACATAGTTATAAAATTTGCAATAGGTGATTGTACTTTCAATTTTTCGGGAGTAAAAAAATCGAACTCGAATACAAAGAAAATTAAAACTACAAAGAATCTAAAGAAATGTAGCAAAAGAATGACACTATGCAATTTCAGACTTTAGCTACTTCTCTGTTCCCAATATTTGCACGTATATAAACTGTCTAGAAATCTTGTTATTCTTTGAATAAAAAATATTATTTCTTTATCCACTTTTGTATTTATAGAGTTATAGCACTTTTCGCATTGATTGTGGCAGTATCCTATTCTGGGGATGATGCGGATCTACAGCCCACTACTCCTTCACCTAATGACACGATAGCCAATGATTCATTAGTTTTGGATGCAAATCAACTTCTAGAATTGATCATAAATATGGATCAGCCATTGAACGATGAGCCTCCAACAAAGTGGTCATTACCATTACCTAAGCCTCAACAACGATCCGCAGCTGAAAACTTTGGTATTAAATCACTTGGAGATCGAGAAATCTTTGAAGAAAATTCTGCTATAACACCAAAGTTTTCTGCTGCTTTTAGACATTTTCGATCTATAACTACAACACCAGAAGCTAGAAGGATAGCAAAGCGAGGTTATGTTGAATATCATGCAACATTTCATCTAGCAAAAGTTTTTAATTACACAAAATCACCTGGCAGAAGTAATATTGGCCACGGCCCAAAATTAAACATGTCTGATCCATCAGAAATTCTAAAGTGCAATTTTAATGCCTGGCATCGTAATCAGAATGGCACATGCAATAATAAAAAACATGCCAGACTGTATGGTGCAGCAATGCAACCACTTAGGAGAGCTTTAGCTCCTGATTACAGTGACGGTATATCTAAGCCAAGGGTTGCTAAATCTGGTAAGGAGCTTCCATCAGCAAGAAAAATTTCTTTGCAAGTTCATCGTGCCTCATACCCAACCGATTCGAACTTTACCGTAATGGTAGCAGTTTATGGGCAGTTTCTTGATCATGATATAACAGCAACCGCTTTAAATTCAGCAGATGGTCAACCAATTGATTGTTGTACGGTATCTCTGAGTCAACATCCGGAATGTTATCCAGTACCAATTGAACATGGAGATCCATATTATGACAAGTTTAATTTGACTTGCATGAACTTTGTTAGAAGTGTAGCAGCACCCACTGGTCACTTCGGTCCTAGGCAACAATTAAACCAAGCCACTAGTTTTATAGATGGTTCAGTTGTGTACGGAAATACTGATCAAAAGCAGTCATCGTTGCGAACATTGAAAAATGGAACTTTAAGAATGTATGAAACACCTGATAATCGAGAGCTTCTACCAATATCAACCAATCCGGATGACGGATGCAATCAAATGGAAATGAATCTTCGAGGAAAATATTGCTTCGAATCTGGGGATGACAGAGCTAATGAAAATTTACATTTAACATCAATGCATCTTATATTTGCACGGCATCATAATTATTTAGCCAGAAATTTAGCTAAATTATATCCAGGATGGGATGATGAATGGATTTTTCAAGAGGCGAGAAAAATTTTAGGTGCACAAATGCAGCACATTACTTATAATGAATTCCTTCCTATTCTGTTTGGTGAAGAATTCATTAAAGCGAAAGGTTTGAAATCTCCATCTGACACTAATGATACTTACGATCCAAATGTGAATCCTAATATAGCGAACAATTTTGCAGCGGCTGCTTTTCGTTTCGCTCACACATTAATACCAGTAAGTACCTATAATGTATTTTATGCTCGTCACTAAATTTGTTTTTTTTAAATTCAATTTAATACTTTTTATAAAAGTCTGTATAACTTATATAAAAATTTACGTAATTTTCTGGCTAATTCTTTAGTAAGATGCATTTTCTAATATATGTATTTATAACTAAAAATTAATTTTTTGAAAATTTTTTAATAATTTGAACTAGGGATTAATGAGAGTTACTAATGATAACAAAACTGAAGACTATATTGAGCTACATCGTATGTTATTTAATCCATTTTCGCTTTGGGAACAGCAAGGTGTAGATAACGCAATATCAAGTGCAATTGTTACACCAATTTCTCAGGTAAACCCTTATTTTTCGAAAGAGCTGTCCGAGAAACTATTTCAAGGAAATCCAAATGATAAGCAAGAAAAGATGCCATTACATGGCTTGGATTTAGTTACATTGAATATACAAAGAGGTCGGGATCATGGGTAAAATAGTTCTGTTTTATTTATTTTCAGTTTATACTTTATGAGCAAAATTATTTATTGAATTTTAGCTTACCTTCGTACCAAGAATACAGAAAATTATGCCGCTTACCTTCAGCTACTAAATGGGATGATATGCTTAATATGGTTGATACTAAATCGGCAGAGAATATGCAAAAAATTTATGAGTAAGTGATAGTTTAAAACATTTTGTTACTGTTCAAAATACTTTTTTGTTATATTTTTAGATCTCCAGAAGATGTCGACGTTTACACAGGTATTAACTGTCATATATACATTTTGTATGATAAATTAAGATACATTTATTTAAACCCTGATATAGGATATAGGACATTAATTGTAAAATTTTTTTTTATTAAATATGTAGAACTTTTTTTTTTTTATTTTAAGGTGCTTTAAGTGAACCACCATTAAAAGGAGCAATTTTCGGACCATTACTAGCTTGCTTGATATCCGATCAATTTATTCGAATAAAAAAAGGGGATTCCTTTTGGTATGAAAGGAGAGTTGGGCCACAAAGTTTTTCTGATGCTCAATTAAATGAAATTTACAAAACAACTTTGGCGGGAATTATTTGCCGGAATTCAGATAATGTTCAGCGATCACAAAAATATGTTATGCAAAAACTTCATTCAAAATCTAATCCATATTATAATTGTTCACAGTTGATGGATTTTAATTTTCAACCATGGTCAGAAGAACAAGTTATGAAAATAAAATCTGTTAGTGTTAAATTTAATCGTATGCAAAGTTTTATAAAAGTAGTTAAAAATATTAATGGAACAATTCCGATAAATAAATTATAATTATTCTTTAAATTTATATTGCTTTAAATTTTTTTTATTAGGTGATCAAAAGGTTTTGATTGTATAAAAAAATTTAATAAAACGCATTTATATTAATACCATCACAATTTTTGGTTATTTGCAATTTGTACAAAATGATTCAGAAACCCATTTCGAGACGTCATCATATGTATAGTTCCAACTGCATCTGATTGTTTTGTTACATTTGATTTTTTAGATAAATGCTCATTAAGTTGTAATGTAATTAAGTCAATAAGTTTTCTAATAAGTGCTTTTCTTTAATATCATAACCGTTTGGAATTAGGAAATGGATTTTTGGTTTAAAATAAATAATAATATAAAAAATCAAAGATAAATTATCACAGCAAGAGTTAAAAAAAAAAAAATAATTATGTATTTATTTGTCAAAACAAAATTCTGCAATAGTTAATATAAAACATAAACATATGTGGTTAGAATTTATTGAAACAATCTGAATTTCAATAAAAGGCATTCAAATTACAGTTAAATGGACTGCTATTTAGCGATTTTCTGATCGTAGGCTTCACTTTATACAATTATAATTTTAGGCATATAATACACAATAAACAATAAAATTAAATATTCAGAAAAAATAAATAGAATGAAATGTTGATCAACTTTGAACCTCTTTAATTCAGTCATTCATGTTTATCTTATAATGATACATAGTTAAAAAAAACTTTTGTACAGAGAAAGAAAGTTCAATGAATGAATGAAATAAAATAAAAATCAATAATGTATAAATTATATAAATAATTAATTTTATTTTTAGAATTTTCTATTTACAATGCCTATTTTTGATTTGCGGTCAGTTGTTTTGATATGAATATTTTTTTTTTTTAGCATAATAATAAAAATGTATTTATGTTTTACAAATTATAGGGCACACATAATATTTTTATAATGATAACACAATTAATTTATTTATGAATGAGTCTTTTTTTTTTGTATTTGTTTACAAATTTATTTTAGTTTGTGCCTATTTATATATATTTTATTTACCTAGATGTTTTAATTTTTTTTTGTAGTGCATGGATACAGTTTGTTAATTCTTATCCTGATCAGTTCAAAGTACATATATAATTTTGTAACAAGTTTATACAAATATGTGTATAAAGTACATATTTATTGTAAAGAATATAAAGTTTACTTATACAAAATATTCGTTCCGTAATTATCATTTAATTATATTTTAGCTATAATAATATCTGTATCTATTATGAATTATGCACACATACATTATGTATATAATAATATTTAAAATTCTTGTGACAGAATCAGACATAATTTCATCATCCTTATTTACTAGGAAATAAATAAAATTAAATGCAGAATAAAATTGGCTGGCGTCAAACCATATACATCTCAATAAAATAATCATTATTGTGTTTAATAAAAATATGTAATATAATTACTAAAGTGTAGTCTAATTAAAACATATAAAGATTTCGGCTAATTCCCAAAGTTGTTCTAGAGATTTTATTGTCAGAATTTGTACATATGTTAATATAATGTGCATATAATATTATTTATACATTTATACATTTATATATTTAAAAAAAAAATAGGTGCATTATAAATTTAATTTAGCATCCTTTGCATTTTTAAGTCTTCAGATCTAATTTATTATACTGCACAGGTAAGATAAATATCAAGCCTATTTTATTTATCCAGTCTGGTCAATAGCTTGTATTAATATGTATTAAAAAAAATATATTTGCTTTAAAATCTAGATTATATCAATTAGAATTTGTTTTTGAACTTATTAAATTTTATCAGTTATTAAATTTGGTACACGTAATTCATTTATTTTATACAAATTCATATTATTTTCTTTATTATACACATCAAATTTAAATTTTATAGTAAATAAAATAGCCTTAATGAAAATATAGACTTAATATTCGGTCTACGAACTTAAAAAAAATAACTTTTATAATGCTTAGAATAATTTCTACTTATGCTTAAAACCTTTTTTATATTTCTATGTTCATACATTAGAAAAATACATGTATACTGTCGGCATTTAATTATGTATTATTTCATAAACTTTATACTTATATTTACAAAGTGCTATTTACACTTGCACTATAAGTTATTGGTATGGTTAAATAATTCTTTGGATTCTTATTAACCGATGGACAAGAATTCTGTTGATAAATTGACAATATGCAAGCAGCTAAAAATAACATTATCAAAAATATCCAAAATGAAAGAAAAAATGTTTTACGAACATTTTTCCACCATGGATCATCAAGAAATGGACTCAGTTCCTCATAACTTAATGATTTCAATTTCCTGAAAATAATAAAATTGTTATTATTTTGTTAATGAGAAAAAGTTATTAAAAAATATATTTTTTTTTTATTTGGAATTAGAGCAAAGAAATTATAAATTATTATGATTGATGTTGAATGTTATAAATATATAGGAACTAGGAAGTATATAGAAAGTACATAGCTCCAGTGCATACAGTTTCGTAAGTATATTAATTTTTGAAAATAATGAAAACAAAAAGGTGTGTTATCACTAATCGGTCATTATCTTACTGACATTGAGCTGTCCATTTTTCTGCCTTTGTTTTATTAAAGTATGTATAACGGAAAAATTTATAAAAGATATAAAAATACATGTAGATTGGTTATACGCAAACAAAATTAATTATGAATTGTTTTTTATTTCAATAAATAAAAAAATATTTAAGCATCATTTTTTGTGATAATAATATTCTGCCGGTATTACTTTTTTGTTGTTTCAGAATTAAAAAATAAAGAATTCCCATAGAGAAAAGATAAGAAATACAAATATTTTTAATTTTATTTTATTTTTAATTTGTAAATGCGGAAAATAATTTTTTTGTTCCTATTTTTAATCGTATTGAGAAAAAAAAATTAAATGCGTTTATTGAATTTTGATAACAAAAAATATTTACATATAGACAGAACCATAGCGATATAAAATGACGTTAAAAGCGTTACATTTTGTCTTTACTTTCTAAAACTCTTCATTGGAAGTCTAATGCTGTCATTCGATAGTGAGAACATAATATAACTAAGTATAACAACTAAGTACAGCTATAAACATAGATAATTCCAAAATAAATATAAAGAAAAAACATTAATCTCCTTTATTTAAATATTAAAAGGATTAAAACTTTTAACCTTGTTTTAGACTTAGTTCCTGATTTTAGTAGGTAGCAATTTCAATCTGCAGAAAGTTTATTATTAACAAAAAAAATTAATCCCTAAACAGGTTTTTGAATAGTTTCACACTATTTCCCAATCAATTTATATTAAAAAAAATTTTACCTGCACAAATATTAATATTAACTTCTACTAATGTTATTTATTTAAACAATTTTTTTTTGTCTATTTTGATTTTAAGATATTTTAGATATTTTTTTTAACATATTTTGTCTCGAAATATAATAAAACACATACATACTGTACATAGATAAATCTTAATTAAAACTTCGTTTAATGCAAAACTGTATTTTAAAGAGCAAGAATAAAAAGTAAAGGTAAAGTTATTTTGGGCTACACATGTGTGTGAAATAATATATATTGAATATTTAGTTATCAAAATATCATTAAACTTATTTTGGGGAAATGGAAATGAAGCAATAAATTAAAATCTCCTAAAATACATAATAATCATAATTTAATTATTACAGATACTAATTATGTGATAATTTAATTATTAAGAATTGAATCAGGTATAATGATAATATTGAACTAGGCTGAATATGGGTTCAGTGATTATCTGTGCCATTTAACTATTTCATTTTTATTTAGCCTAGTTATTTAGCCTATTTTTTATCAATCAAGGTTAGTTAGTTTTGTAAGTTATAGCTAAATTTCCATATTATACTATGGACATTTTGTTTTTCAACATTTCCTTTAAGACTATTATTATTAATGTTGTCGATGGTCATCTCACCAATAATTAACTAAATGACCATCGGTGTTTTAGTAATGTAAAACTTTTACCTGTTAAACTCGATGTCATCTTCATTTAGCGGCATTTTGATTACATGTCCTTTTATAAGTGGAGTTTTTTCGGTAGCCATTATTTTTTTTCAGCTTCTAGTAATTTATATGTTTTTAGACGACAAAAACTTTAAATAATAATTTTCTATCAGAATTTCCAAACAAATTTTTTTTTTAATATAAAAAATTTAATTTTTCGAACAGTTAATTTAATATTCAAACAATTCCACGAAGAAAATTTATTAAAACCAATGTGAATGGATCAATGAAATATCTTTTACCCAAAAAAATTTCAATTTTATGTAATCTATTTCTAACATAAAAGTTCATTATCACAAAACAAAAAATTTTATTAAATCCAGAATTAATACAATTTTTTAATAAACTAAGTTTTTAAAAATCTTAAGGTTTCTATTTTTAACAAAAATTATTCTATTTTTTTTTTATTAAAAGAAATAAACCTCTTAGCTGTTTCGAAAATGTAAATCGACTGAATTATTTGTAATTATTTTATCAATAAAGTAAACATAAATCGTGCGTAAATGCATGCATCTTTTTTTGTTTTTTTTTTCCTTAAAGATAGAACAATTTTTATTTTGCTTTGTTATTACCAGAGAAGGTATAGATAACGAATTTTGAATTTAATTTGTTGTTTTTGTTTTATTGTCTTAAAAAGATTGTATAGGTTAAGTATCTAAATATAGATTTTTTGTTGTAAACTAAGTAAATGAAACAAATATGTATGATAGTATCAAAGGCAGGCAGGTTTGTTTGTCGGTGAGATGTCTTAACGCCTAGTGATATAAAGTCCATTGGCGTTAAGTAATTTTTATAAAGTGACATAACTTCTACTGGCATTAAGTCACGTTTGATAATGAAATGAAAATATCAATTTAGAATTGGGCTAAATTTATTAAAATAATTTATTTTATGAAAAAATGGATAAAGTTGTTCTTAATATATAAATGTAGGTACAGATATTGAAAAATACATTAACATCGGAGGAAGAGTCGTGGTAGGTAGGGAAAATGGTTTTAAATCGTGAGCAGTTTAGGACAACGAGAAATAAAAATAAAAGTAGTTTGTTCTTATTTCAATGTGTCGCAGCAATATTTCTTTGGAGCTTTGGGATTTCATCATATGAACATATGAATTTCTTACAAAAATATTTGAATATTGAAATATACATATTTTTTATTGGGTTCATCATACAATATATTGCCATAAAAATTAAAAAAATTAAGGAAAATATCAAATTTAAAGTTCAAGAAATTTATTATTTATTTGTTACCCTACACCCAAATTGTTATTTAAAATAAATTATTGTGAGTTTAATTTTCAAGTTGGTTTTTTCTAGATTTTTATAAGGAAAAAGTGAATTCTTGATTTAAATATCAAATTATGAAAACTGTAAATACAAGTCATTGGGTAAAATAACTAACAACTGCAAAGGTTTAAATTCTAGATAGTTAATATTTAAATAAAAAAGAAAGTTGTTTGATCGACTTTTTTGCTTAAGCCGGGATGTCGTTAAAACAGAATTTAGCAATAGAAATAGAATCCCATACATTTGAACCGAATTTATTCTGCGACAGAAAAATTCATTCTGTCCACAGAATTTGAATAACCTCAAACGAGGTTATTTTCTGTTTCTGTTGCCAGAATGTCAATTGAATTTAATTTTTTTTTTTTTTTTGTCTTTATTTATTAACGTTTTTTCGAGTTGTTTTTGTTTTTGCGAGCGGCGGTCAGTGGGATTTGCGGCTGGCACAATTAGTTTCTCGTCTAGGGGAGTGGAGGGGCACCAGCCGCAAATCCCACTGATCGCCCGATCGTCCCCCCCACTTTTTGAAAAATTAATTTCTCGTCAAAGTTCTGTTTAAAAAACGTATGAAGTAACGTATGAACATTTTGAAGGGCCATAACTCCGAAATGGGGCCTTCCTGCAAAAACCGTCTCGGATTTAACATTTTAGGGACCGCCTCTATACCAACCCAAAAATAGGGTAAATCGGGCACAAAAAATAAATTTTCTATACAAAAATGTATGAAAACTTTGGGGGCCCTATCTCCCAAACGGGGCCTTTGCCCCAAGAGCTGATTTCAGTTTTGGGAGTTTGGGCACCGCCTCTACCCTTCCTCCAAGTCTCAGCCCATTCTGAGTGGTTCAAGGAAACGGCACTTTAGCCAAAAAATTAAATAATATGTAATAATAAATAATTTTTATAATCGTAATGACAAGTAAATCGAATTTTTGTTTCTGTTTCTGTTTTAAAAGCAACAATCTCATGAGATTCTGACCAGAATTTCAGTAGCAGAATAAATTTTTCTGTCTCTGATTCTGTTCTGTTGCTCATTTCTGTTTTAACGACACCCGGGCTTTACCTAATTGCAGAAAGGAAAATTAATGCTTTTCAAATTAATTTTTTTTTTTTCAAAAACATTATAGTGCTTCTCCCAGGATTTTTTTGAATAAAAATATTCTGAATAAAAATATTCCTAATGTATTTTGTTAGTGTAATTTAATGTCAAAAATATTTCAAGTTGAATTTTTTAATACATGCCCCAAGGCATGTATTAAAATATTCTGTACAAAAAAACATCATTACTGTCAAATCAAAGTTGTTTTGTTTTGAATTTTTAAAACATTTTTTCTCTTGAAAGAAATTATAAAAAAAAGTAAAAAAAATATTCTCCGGAGAATTTGTATTTTTTTGACACTATCAAAATATTTTTATGTTAAAATATTTTTATTCAAGAAAAATAAAAATCCTGGGAGAAGCACTTATATATATAATTATAGAATTAATTTGATTATTACCATATTAAATTTTTGTTAACATTATATATAGGTACCATCGATTTTATTTTTTTAACAATAAAACAAAAAATTCGAATAAAGTTTCCCTTAGTACTCCTCCTTTGTACAAAAAATAAATAATTTTTTTTTTTTCACTGTTTCTCAAAGTAAGCTCGAGACAATGAACTTATATATAAGGAAGAGTAAATTATGTATTTTACTATGAAAGCCAATGAAGCTTTTTTATTTTTTTCAAAATACCGTATTTGTCTATTTCAATTGTCAAAAAAGGAACAGAAAAATTCATAAAAATTTTTGTTTTTGTTTATATAAATTTTTCTTTTTTTTTTTTGTTCCTTTTTTGACAATTGAAATAGGCAAATACGATACTTTGAAAAAATTAAAAAGCTTCACTTGCAATAATAATATATACTCTTCCTTATATATAAGTTCATTGGCTCGAGAGAATGGGTGGTTTGGGTTCCATTTGTGATACCAATATACGTTATGGAGTCCATCAGACAATAGTTTCTCAACGGACTAAAAAAAATCTTTCTGGGTGCCTTAACGTGTTTTGTTGATGTTAATGTGCGGAGAAGTAATTTAAAAGTGCGGGTTTTCAGTATCATATAAGGATGATTTAAAACTTGTGTATCTTGTGTATCTTAATATTCTATAATTTAAAATTAAAACAAAAAATTTAAGCTGGAAATTGAAGTGCAGAATTTTATTGCATCTCTCTATGTACTTCCCATAATCATGATGGAAATGTTTTCTATTAGTCGTCAATACTTAAATGAAGAGATTATATAACAAAAATAAAGTATCTACCCTATCCATGTGTATGTTTCAGTTTTTTGGTTGATCATAATTTAGGGTAGACCAATATTTAAATGCATACACACATGTAGACAAAAATGTATAAATGGAAATTCGAAAATAAAATTGGCCACGAAATTATTTTTATTGAATAAAATTTATTAACAATTCGTCTATAATTTGTTTTTTTTTTTATATATATATAACGTTAATACATTTTTCTTTCTTATTAAATCTAAAATTTTTATATTAAATTTTTTATTCATTTTTTTTTTATTCTTTTCTTTAAATAAATAAAATAATTTAATAACGAGTCGCAAAATAATAAAAATACACTTATATTTTGTTCATAATTTTCCTTGCATTGAAATGAAATTAACTTTTAGTTTTTTTTTTTTGTTAAATTTAATTTTTTTTTTTAATTTTAATTTTTTTGTTTTTTCAATTTATATGTTTGATTAATTAAAAAAAAAAAAAAAAAAAAAAAATTGCATTCTTAAATCAAAAGTGCATTATAGTAAATGTAAAACGTAAACAATTTCAAATGACTTGGAAGCGCTTTATACAAAAAATAATATAATGTGTTTGACTTTGACTTAATTATAAATTAATTTGTGAAATATTTTTAATAATTTATTTTAGAAGACTTTTTTTCTTTAATTTTTGTAAGAAAAATTCCAAAAATTTTTAGCACTCAAATTAGATTAATTATTCTATTTAAGGTGAGTGGTAAAAAAATAGATTGAATTTAATGAAAAATAAAATGAAAATAATTGGACGGAATTATGGTGTTTTGGTTGTCACTCTTTTATATGTAGAATTTGAGATAAAGTTTTAGAGTTAAATTTTAAGATTGAAAAAAATTTATATTATATGAATTTAAAAAAATTATTTTATAATTTTTATGGGATATTAAGGTTTTATTTAATTTTCTGCCCTATATTTTAGTTTTTAATGTTAGATTAAAGAAAAAAGTTTAAAGAAATCAGAAGAAGAAAAATATATAAGTTATGTTTTATACCAAAAAAAATTCCAAAAATTTTTGTTTATTTTTAAAGTAGTGTTAAAAATTTTATAATAAATGTTCCTATATATGGCCATTGCCATCTTGTCATTATTTGTTCATATCGTAACACATCTTCAAGGCGTTAGAAATTAGAGAAACAAAAACTTATTTTTAATTTATATTTGGATAATTATTCAATTTGTAGTGCAAAATTTTTCTTACAATGGAAAACTTTGTGAAAATTTAGGATTTTTTAAATAACATTTTATTTTATTTATTTATTTAAAATAATATAATTATACTTCATTTTATAACAAATTACAAAAAATAACAAAGTTTTATAATTTAGGTTTATAATTTAAGCTTTTTGTTTATTTTCTTTTCGTATTGTCTTTTCTTTAGGTTTAATAACTTTTCAGTAATTTCTTTCAATATTAGTTTTATATCCACTACTAGACTACTTCTGTAGGAAGGATAAGAAGGATAATAAATACATTAGAAATAATAGAAAAATAATATTAGTTTTTTAAGATTTAATTAAATATTATTTAATAAATTTTTATTATTGATATTTTCGAAATCTTTCTTTTTTGCTTTTGTTCGTGACTTTAGTTTTTATTATTGACAATTTATTTTGCTCAATTCTATCTTTCGAATTAAGTTGAAATCATAAAGGTTTTTCTCCTTATAATGAAACTATTACACAGTCACTGGATAAAGTAAATTTTTAAATGATAGATTTCGAATGAAAATTATACAAAATTTTGAAATTTGACGAAATTTATATAATATCGAAAAAATCGGATAAAAATATCATGCCTTGATATTATTATTTATAGAACGTAATATTAGCATGTATTTCAATTTCATATTTACCAAACAATAATTTGACATTTTAGAAACATAACACTAAAGAAAATAATGGCCTCAGTAAGTTTTAGAATTAATTTCTAAGACGGTTTTGAAAAAATATATTCGCTTCTAAAATTCAAGTGTAGGAAAACAGGTGATAAATTTAAATTTGTGTTATGCAAATTTAAAGAAACAAAAAAGTAATATCAGAATCAAATATACATCCATTGAAATATTTAATTATTTTTTTTTCTAAATGTTTTTCAGGTTTATACGTTATTTAGTTAATTATTATGATTTTGTTATTCTATTTTTGATGTTACTTGCTTTTACATTTAATTTGGCTGATTTTTTTTTTTATAAATATATCTTGTCATAATGTTTTTCCTATTAAAATAAATACATACATACATTTATGCTTTATATGATATAAGTTCAAATTTCCTATATATACAAATTAAGTAGGTATGCTTGTTTATATAATTTATAGTATAATTATTTTTTGTTTAAATTTAAGATGGATTATAGAGTCCTAATGAATTCACTTCAAATAAAATTTGATTTTCATTAACGAAAAATTAAGTTAATTTAACTTAATTTTTCTTTTAAAAATAATTTTCTCTTAAAGTTTTATAATTAATTCAGTACTAATTTCGCAACATTTGTGAGCTTAAGTCCAATGTTCGTACGCCGAAGCGGATAACATTTTATTTTTATGTTTTAGAAATATAGCCACATAACATTGGATTGGCGCTCTGCAATGATACTCAAAATGCTTTGGGACTCTCTAGATTGAGCAGATTATAATAAATTTCTAATGATTTTTATATGACTTTTTTAATGGAAAATATTTATTATGAGTTTTAAATTTAATAATCAACAAACAAAAATTAATATTATAATGTTTAAAAATTAGAATTAAAACGATTTTAATTATAAGGATTCTTTTGTTAATTTTTTTTCTTAAAATTATTCTTAAAAAATATATTTTGTTTTTGTTTTAACAAATTTTATAATTTAAAAAAAAAATATAAATTTTAAAATTCTTTAAAATTAAATGACTTTTTCGTTTTTTATTTTAATTTAAATATTAATAATAAAATTTTAAGTAAATTAACTTAAACGTATTACATATTACATAATTAATATTAAGTGAGTCAGAAAAAAAAAAAGAACAAAACATAAAATTTATTGTAATTTTCATATTTCAATGATTTAAAGTTAATATACATATGTACATATTTCGTATTATGCACATAGTATTATGTGTACCTATAAAAAATAATATGAGTTATGTGGAAAAAATTGAAACAAACCAAATATGAATTTGACAACATTATGATGGAAATTTTGGCATTTTGTAAATAAATTTATTAATTAAAAATTTGATTGAAATTAAAATTAATTATAAGAAATTTTGAATTTGAGAAATTACTAAATTTTGCAGCAAAAAAGAACCCCATAAAGTTTATAAAGCACCCTTCAGATAAGTTATTAAGTTGTCAAAATTCGTTAAGAAAATTGAAAAATTTATTCGAATTAATTATTTTTATTAGAACCAATATAGCACAACATAATGATCCTATTGTTTGTTATTAAAAATCAAACGCATCACAATTTTGTTTTTTATATATTTTTATGACAAATAAAAACAATTCAATTTTATGGTAATATATTGTTTTACATTAAAAAATTATTTTCATATTCGGTATAATAATAATATTTTATGTTAAACCTAAATTATGTACAAAAATTATTTTTATTTCACAATTACTATAATATTTATTTTTAATTATGTATAAAATAATTTCTCTTTGTATTTTCATTGTTTTTAATGTGATATTAATTTAATAATTTTGAATTTCTTTCTTAAATATTATATGAAAATTTCTTAATTTTTTTTTTTTTTAATTTAAAAATACAAAAACTATAAATTACAATTATTTATTATAAAAAAATATTGTTTTATAATTTAAAAAAAAAAAAATTATTATTTTTATAAATAATTTTATTAAACGATTATAGAATAATCTAGAATCCTTTTATTACACCATATGCTTCTAAACTGCTAATTACTACATATATTAACCATAGAGTAAATAGTAATGCACTGCTTACATATTTTATAGTTGTTGGACCACCTAATTCACCGCCAACCATTTTGTGACGCCGTAAAAGTAAAATAAGTACTGCTACAGCAGCTTCTGAACAAAAAAGTGTTACCGAAAAAGCTAACCTAAAATATTAGGAAAAAATAAGATTAAATATAGTTAATAATAATGTGTTGTTGATAATATATAGAATTTAAAAAATTATAATGTTCAAATGATAAGAGTTAATAATGCATAGTGTGAATTAACTTACGTTCCAGGTGAAACTCTGAACTCGTCTCCATTCAGGGAATGATATACAGCAGCTATTGTCCACGCTACTCCAATTCCAAGAAATACATTAACAGCATTACTGCCTGTTACATTACCAACACTGGCATCAGCGTATTTATCTTGTATAGCAGCTACCTTACTTGCAAAAGTATCTAAAAATGATATTTAACATTAAAATCATGAATAATTATCATTTGGTTTTATTTTAAACATACCTGGGATACTAGTTCCCAATGCTACAAAACAGATGGCAGTGACTGCATCTTTAATACCTAAAGTGCAGCCGAAATGGGATGCTACATCACCAATAACTGCTGTTACAATACCAATAACAAAAATTGATATAACAAAACATAAATATCCTCCGTAAATATCTAAAATAAAAAAAATAAGAAGAAATAAAAAATATAAAATCATTATTATATGTCTAGAAAGATGAAATAGATTGAGTTTCGAACTGAGTACAAAAACTAAACTGTTTGAATTCATAAGCATCTAAAAATAGTTGCAAGACTTTTCTACTAATCTAGTTAAAACACAAGTGCAAGGATGGTTCACTGGACTTTTAACTTAATTCGAAAAATTCATTAAAGTTAGAGAATTTTCAAAAATTTATAGTTTTAAAAAAACTTATATTGTATATGTAGGTATATAATATGTTAAACAAAAATGACAACAGCATAACAAATATAAATTTGGGAACTTCTTTTGTCTGGGTTAAATAAAATTATAAATAAAATTTGACTTTGACATTCATGACCACTGAAATTACAAATTTCTTATAATAATAATTTACTTTTATTTTTCATGCAGAGGAATT